>JAWNLW010000593.1:0-7500 GCA_035042075.1 Drosophila macrospina | reverse complement strand
AAGAATTTACGTACAGAAATAAGCGTTTAAATAATAGAGAAATTCCAAATGGCCAACGAAATCAGTTGACTTTCTTCCAATCAAAAATATATTATATTATTTAAAATATATTATATATATTTATAATTTTTTTCACGCCTACTCCTGACTGTTACATACTGAAACTCCAAGCTAATATACTCCCTGGTACAGGGTATAAAGAGCAGCATCAGTCAAAGCTCGTTTACTGCAAAACAAAAAGCAGGCAACAGATTTTATTATTTATTCAAGTTTTATGCATAAATTTTGACAACAAAATAAATGAGAGATGACACAGGGAGCTGAGGCAAGGTCATAAGCCCTCAAAAATGGGCAGAGTTCGTAAATAAATATATGTATGTATGTCGAGTTCAGTTAAGTTGCGTTGC
Organism: Drosophila macrospina; assembly: GCA_035042075.1. Taxonomy (NCBI): domain Eukaryota; kingdom Metazoa; phylum Arthropoda; class Insecta; order Diptera; family Drosophilidae; genus Drosophila; species Drosophila macrospina. The sequence goes on along the minus strand of JAWNLW010000593.1, from coordinate 7,093 downwards.
ATTGTAAACAGCGTTAATTGAGCACCAAACCAATGGCAATAGACGAGTTTATAAGTCGACTGCTATATTTAGGTCAAAATGCCAAATTCAGAGTGCCAAGTGTGCATTTTATATTCTAGCTTAAGCGTATTATGGCTAATGAAATTGCAATCGGCATTGTGTGACAATTATTGTCAAGCAAAAAATACGCAAGGAAAGCAGCATAGGCATATGTGACTGTTTAGGTACACTATCATTGCATTTAGAATTCAATTATAAATATACACAAATGTTCAATTTAGAATAAATCTCAATATAAATGTATAGAAACACATAAAAATGTCTTATATTATACGAATTTCCCTTTTTCAATTGAGTTGATACAACAACAGAGTCTATTGTGACTTAAACAATGGCTACAAATATCTAAATATCCCTAGTAAATAAATATATAAATATCCCTCTTTCGCTCGCATAGAATACGCGTTTGCTCTTAAAAACAAATTCTCTTTATAAATTAAGCTGTGAAATACTCAAATATCCCTTAACCAAACACATAAATATCCCTCTTTCACTTGCATTGTATATGCGTTTGTTCTTAAAGGAATTTCCCTTAAAAAATAAAGCTGTGAATTCTCAAATATCCCTTAGCCAAATATATAAATATCCTTTTTTCGCTCGTATTGAACATGCACTTTTTCCTAACACAATTTCCCCCATGAACTAAAGCCATGCTGGCACCAATATCTATTGTAAATGAGACAATTGTTAAAAATATCCCTTTCAAATATATACACAAATATCCCGCAGTCGCCTTTAAGTAATAAACTTGTGATCTTATAGGAATTACTATGGTGAATGGGACAATTGTTAGAAATATACACATAACATTGTTATTGTGAAATAAATATGTCTTATATATGAGCATGTAGCATATGTATGTAGGAATATAAAAGTTCTTATTGGAATTTCACATGTTAACTTAAGCTGTTATGACAAAAGCATCTATTATGAATGGGCCAATTGTTGGAACTACACAATTATCCCTTACACATACACATACATATGCATCGCTATTTCTATTTGTGTGTGTGTGTGTGAATGTGATGTTTTTATCTGATAAGAAGTTCTTGTAGCAGCAGACAATTGGAGTTTATGAGAGAGCACATTGATATAACACACACATATATGTTTTTATATGTATGTGTGCAGACATATCATAAAAAAGTCAAGAGAATTGCAAATTTAAAGGTTATGCTCATATGACAACAACAGCAAGCAGCGTAGGCAGAGCAAGAAGAGCAACAACAATAACAACGCCCCCAACGGCAACAATTGTAACTGTTTGTTAAGAAGGAAGAGAGACAACAACAACAGCAACAACAATGTGCAAGATTTTTATGGGCATCAAGTGAATATTTTCTATAGCCACGAAACAGCAGCAGCAGCAGCAGCAGCAGCAACAACAACAACAATAACAACAACAACAATAGCAACAAACAAATAGCGAAAGACACGCGATTGTCTTGCCGGCTTGCTGACAGCTCCAAGATAAAAAGCTTTATGTCAAATGCTAAAATTGCCAAGACGCATGCGGAGAAAGCCAACCCATGTTCCAGCTCCGACTCTAGCTCCAGCTCCAACTTGAGCTCCAACTCCAGCTGTTAGTTATGACTTGCCGTGTGAGAGTGTTGGCCAAGTCACTTGCCAGGCGACTCACCTTCGCACGCTATACGCCCCAAAAGTGGGCCACAACAGCAAGCCAGCTCCTCTACAACTAGTTGTTGCCATACCCTAACATGGAGGGTATTATAAATTTGACAAGAAATATGTAACGCATTAAAAGCGTGTCACATTTATTTGCAAATTGCATGTTTAGACCCTGTACTTAACAGGTAACAGAGTCTATTAGATTTCTTTTTGGTTTTTCAAAATATTTTAAATATTTACTTTCGTGACAAACACTAAACTTGCTTGATTAGACTTTTGTTTATTTGAAAATAGCATGTTGTGACCCTGTACTTACAAGTTAACACAGTCTACTAGGTTTCTTTTTGTTATTTCAAACTATTTTAAGCATTTACTTTTCTGACAAACACTAAACATGTTTGACTAGACTGAAAATTGCATATTTAGACCCTGTACTTAACGAGCAACAGAGTCTATTAGGTTTCATTTTGTTATTTCAAACTATTTTAAACATTTACCTTCATGACTCTGTACTTAAGGAGCAACAGAGTCTATTAGGTTTCTTTTTATTATTTCAAACTATTTTAAACATTTACTTTCATGACAAACACTAAACATGTTTGACTAGAATGAAAATTTCATGTTTAGTCCCTGTACTTAACAGGTTACAGAGTCTACTAGGTTTCTTGTTGTTATTTCAAAATATTTTAAGCATTTACTTACATGACAAACACTAAAAATGCTTGATTAGTCTTTTATTTATTTGAAAATTGCATGTTTAGACCCTGTAATTAACAGGTAATAGAGTCTATTAGATTTCTTTTTGTATTTTCAAGCAATTTTAAGCATTTACTTTCATGACAAACACTAAACATGCTTGATTAGACTTTTGTTTATTTGAAAATTGATTGTTGAGACCCTGTACCTAACAAGCAACAGAGTCTATTAGCTATATTTCAGTGCGTTTTTCAATTTCCAAAGAAATCAAACAATTTGCAGTTTTACTTTCGTTTCAAACCCGTTTTAGACATTTACTTTCGTCTGCAAGCGTATCAAATGTTCGCCATGGCGTAGCCAACTTCTGCTGCTTGTTATTTTGTTATTATTGCTGTAGACTTGTTGTTGATTGCCCCATTATGAAAGTTGGCCAGGTTGGCTGACAAGCAGCAGGTATGTCTGAACATTAGGGAAACATGCATAGTTGCAACCCAGACAATGCTAATTAACGCCCATTGAAAGCAGCCCCTCTAAGCCAAATCAAATATGTTTTGCAAAAAAATAAATAGAAAAAAATGAAGCAAATTGGAAAGCAATAACTAAGTTTACAATTTGCTATTGTCAGGTGCACGATTGGGCGACGGACTTTTGTGATGGCACCTGTCTCTGTGCGCTGGTCGAGAACCTGCAGACGCGTCCATTGAAGCCATCATGGAATCGCCGTCCGGCGAATCAACATCATTATCTGGAGAATGCCACCACGGCGCTCAAGTCCATCGAGGCGGATCACATTAAGCTGGTGAACATTGGCAATGTGGATATTGTCAATGGCAATGTTAAACTGATACTGGGACTCATCTGGTCGCTGATTGTGCGCTATCAAATTGGACGCAGCAAGTTTCCGCCGCGCAAACTGATGCTCGCCTGGCTGCAGGCGGCTCTGCCCGACTGCAAGATCGCCAATCTGACAACCGATTGGAATAGCGGCGTTAATCTGGCCGCCTTACTTGACTATTGCCAGCCGGGTCTGTTCCCCCACTGGCGCAGTCTGGATCCTAGTCAGAGTGTGCGCAATTGCACCAATGCCATGAATCTGGCGCAGCGTGAATTCGGTGTGCCCAAGGTGCTGGAGCCGGAGTATCTGGCATCGCCTTGGCTGGACGAACTATCCGGCATGACGTATCTCTCGTACTTCATGAAGCCCGGCGGACCCGGCTACAATGCCACAATGCGCTGGGTTAACACACAGGTCAAGGAGCCGGTGAAGAACTTTACGGTGAGTCTACAACATTAACAGATACTTTACATAACCTTAACATGCGTCACTTTAACAGCGCAAGTAGCACTTTGCATTTCCTTTGAATTTCCTTTACTCATTGATAATTGCTTATGGTTTTTCATTGTAACAATTAAAGTTAAATTAAATTTTAATTGAGCTGAGTAAGAGTTGCCACATTTACTGTAGCAATTTGTTGTATAACTTCTAATTGCCATAACTCTGTCCAAAGTAAACCAATTGCCCTACAAAATTTCTATTCAATCCTTGCCTGAACTCTAATTCTATGCTGCGTAGTTTAGTTTACGTATTTTAAAATTTTTCGATAATTTTGAAAATCTTCAAACGCTCATAAGTTTATCAAAACTCAACCGATTTCCATGCGGCATATAAATTTATTCATTGTATCAACTCTAATGTTATGCTGCATTAAAGTTTTTCAATAACTTCAAGCTCCCATAGCTTTGATAATACTGAAGCTATTTGCTTGCTTAATAACTTTTTGATCATGACTTGAGCTCTAATTTTAAACTGCATTAAATTATGCATATATATATATATATAGAAATATATATTCAATTCGTCGATAACTTCAAACTCCCATAGCTTTGTCAAAATTGCAGCAATTTAAATGCGCTCAGTTATCGGTTATTTTAAACTTTTGCAACTAAATTGGAAACCTTTCCCAAACTTAAACTGCAGCAGAATAAATGCAAAATATTAATTCGCATTGTCTAAAGATTAGTTATAAGTTTGTTCTCAATTGTAATTGATTTGCATTCGATTAATCGATTTATCGATGACATTGCAGAGCGATTGGAATGACGGACGCGTGTTTTGCGAAATCATCAAGGGATTGGGTGGCTCAGCGCCAGCGCCGGACAAGCTCAGCACGGATCCCTTTCACTACGAGAACAACATACGGAAGGCGGTCGATGCGGGCGCCAAGCTGGGCGTGCAGCCCATATTGACACCCAAGGACATGGCGAATCCGGAAGTGGAGCATCTGGGCATCATGGCATATGCGGCGCACCTGCAGTGGGTGCCGCCCCGTCCCCCGCTCTCCGATCTGGTCAACGTGTATTTGGAGAGCACATCCGGCCGTGTTGGCGAACCGGTAGGTAGTCGGAGGGGGGCGGAGGGGGGGCTGTAGCAGTCATGGCAGACATGCATTAATCCTTTATACATTTTTCACACGCAGACGCATTTCCGCATCGACATATTGTCGCGGGACATCAGCCTGAGCTCGGTGCGTTGCCACGTGGTGCCCCCATCCGGACATCCCGGCCAGCCCGTCCGCCTCAATCCGCATGGCGAAGGGGTCTTTGTGCCGGAGCGTTATGGCATGCACGAGATTGTGGTGGAAATTGGCGAGGATAGTCTCGGTGGGCACTTCTTTCGTGTGATGCCACGCCTCATGCAGGTGGCGCCACCTGGCATGGCGCCCTGTGCTCTGGGCAGCCTCGTCGAGGTGCTGGTGAATGCAACGGGCGCACCCAAGACGGAAGATATACTCGTTACGGCCGTATCGCCCACGGGCATCTCTCACAACTGTCCGCTGAAGAAGATCGATGAGGGACACAGTGCCATATTCAAGCCGGATGAGGCGGGCATCTGGGAGATTGCCATCACATATCAGGGACGTCACATACAGGGTGGACCCTTCACCTGTGCCGTGTTCGATTCATCCGGTGTGACCGTCCATGGCCTCGATGGTGCGATGCCATTGCGTGCTCACACCTTCGAGGTGGATGCCCGTGGCGTGGGCGTCACCGGGGAGCTGCATGTGGACATTGTCCACGACAAGCATTCGCTGGTCTGTTCCGTGGAGAAGATTGTGGAGAACAAGTATCGGGTGACGTTTATGCCGCGCCAGAATGGCAAATACCGTGTGTACATCTACTTCAATGGCTTCGATGTCAAGGGATCGCCCTTCATGTGAGTGTGTACAGTGTGAACTGCAGCTGGAGGAGATTAGCTCTGCTTTAACTAAACTAATCCACATCCAAATTCCACAGCATGCGCGTGGGCACCAAGGGACGCTCGGGCAAGACACGCAGCAGTCCCTTGCACGACAGCAAGCATCGCTCCGAGAGCCCCTCGATGCACTTCATCTCCACGACGAATGCCCGGCACAATGACTACCGCAATGCGTCGTCGCTGTCACGCCGGGATCTGCACACCACGCACAACACGGCGGAGCGTACGAACAGCTACTCACCGCAGTATTCGCCCAAGCTGGATGCCACCGACTATCACAGCTCCAGCTCCAGATACTACAAGCGGGAGAGCGAGGTAAGTGCATCGGCGAGCAGTAATCCTCATTCTAATGCATGCGGGGCAAGCGGTCTAGCTATTTGTTAATGCTTTTGCACCACCACAACCATCTAATCAAGCACCAAAATTGACCAAAAGAGAACCCACAACCAACCCCCCTTGTCTTCCCCTTGACACACACTCAAAATTGCCTTCGACAGGAGAACCACATGTCCCCCACACCACCACCGCGTGGTTCACCCACAGTCAAGTATTTGAACTCAGCCGATCTGTACACGGAGTCAGCGGGCGGACGGCGGGACTCAAAGACCTCCAACAGCAGTTCGACCAAGAATGATTACTACTACGACAAGGAGAATGAGCTCTACAGCCAGCGGCGGTTCAGCAGCAAGCCCAAGTTGGCAGCCCCACGCGAGGAGCGGGAACTGGCCACCAATAGCAGCAGCTATCAGCGACACCAGCAGATCAGGACGAGCTCGCTCAGTCCAATTCCTAGTCCCACACTGAATGTAACTAAATTTTTGCGATTCGATCAATTCCTTAATACAAAATTGTTGCTAATCATTTGTTTAAACATTTGCACTCTGACCATCGCTAATCTCTCCCCCGTTCTCCTTCTCCTCTCTGTAGACACGCTCCAGCGAGCTGCATACGCACAGTCCGCTGACCATCAAGACATCGAATCAGTTTGAGAGCTCCACGCGCAACATTACAAGCAGCCCTCGCCACGCCTCCGCCTCGCCGGTGCAGCGGTATTCCCCTAACAGCGCCTACATTTCGACGGCCACACATCGCATCGGGAGTCCAGTAACCAACACCCTCAACAAGGTGAGTAGATAGAGATAGAGATAGAGATAGAGATAGAGATAGAGATAGAGATAGAGATAGAGATAGAGATAGAGATAGAGATAGAGATAGAGATAGAGATAGAGATAGAGATAGAGATAGAGATAGAGATAGAGATAGAGATAGAGATAGAGATAGAGATAGAGATAGAGATAGAGATAGAGATAGAGATAGAGATAGAGATAGAGATAGAGATAGAGATAGAGATAGAGATAGAGATAGAGATAGAGATAGAGATAGAGATAGAGATAGAGATAGAGATAGAGATAGAGATAGAGATAGAGATAGAGATAGAGATAGAGATAGAGA
>JAWNLW010000592.1:0-61640 GCA_035042075.1 Drosophila macrospina | reverse complement strand
ATAAATTAATTACTGTTAAGAATTTAAAAGAAAGCAATATACATATATGTATGTATATATATGACAAATGCAAAAACTCGTGCTGTATATGTATTGACGTTGCCGACTGCGCAGTATGTAAGGCGGTGGCTCAAGCTATAGGACGTACGATTTGCGTGTGAGAGGTTGCGGTTCGAATCTCGGTGCATCCCAAACAAAATTTTTATGTTTTAAAATTTTATAAAAGCAATATATATGCACAAGACGCGTTTTTAACCACAATTGATTTGTCAGCATAGTTTTCATAAGCATCTCAGTAAAAACAGACGCGCGCTGTACAGTTACAGTTATACGTGTATACACAGCAACGCGCAAAAAAGGAACGGTTGTTTGTTTTTCCTTTCGCTTGCGCGCTCACTCACTATTGCTGCTCTCTTCCAAGAACGAACGACAATGAGTTGAACATTGCTTAAGCTTATTTGGCTTTAAATTAGTTTTATATTTGCTTTATTTTTTTTTGCTTTCCCCGATTAGTTCAGAGTCTACCACAGGCGTTGTACGACTGTAGCTGCCTGACTTGTTTTTTTTGAGCACAATGATTTGTGATACTGTGTACGATAACAAAATTTTGATGACCATTTTATAAATAAAATGTTAGTATTGAGTGATTATTGCTGATATCGCAAGTTTTTTATGAAAATAGTTTGTAAAAATATCATTATATTCACATTAATTTTACCTGTAATTCTTTTTAAATGTTATTTACGGATTATTTTTCACAATCTTAGACTCAGTCGAAAATATATACAGTCGAAAGCATATATCACTTTGCAAAGGAATATACTATGGAGTTGATATAAATGTATGGTCATAAGTATATGACCAGAAAAATGCCCTTTTTCATATAGTTAAAGAAAGGTGTGCTTATATACGTACAAGCTTAAGTACAGTGGCTCTCAGCTTATTTGAACCAAGGCAACATAAAAACTTTGAATCCCTGTTATACACAAACTAAAAGGTGTAGGTAAAAAATTCAAATGCAGAAAAATAGGCCAATATTTAAACTTCATATATTTCAATTTTCAACTTCATATATTTAAAAGAAAAATTTAACATTCTTAAAAAACTAAAAACAAAAAATAATGCGCTTTTCTATGTCTCAGCTTATTTGAACCAAAAACTTAAATTCTACTTAATATTACATTTTCAATTATAAAGACATATTTTAATATTTTGTAGGGCCCCCTGTTGGTCCACTACACTTTTTAACCTTTTTGGTATGGAATCTACCAATTTGGAAGTCATTTCTGGTGTGATTTTAGACCATTCCTCAATTAAGTCATTTTTAGACGAAATGTTATGACTTCGAATCTTTTGGTCAAGAATTGCCCACAGATTTTCAATCACATTCATATCAGGAGATTGAGCAGGTGGCGCCATGACATGGGGGCACTTCCAAATGATCCATGTTTGGACTATTCCGGACTTGTGTTTAGGATCATTGTCCTGATAGAAGCGGAAGTTATCCTTTATCCCCAGTTTCTCGGCACTTTGGACTAAGTTTTCTTGTAATATTTTAAGGTACATGGATTTTCAATGTTTCCCGCTATAAAAACTAAATTCCCTACACCAGCTGCCGACATACAGGTCCAAACCATGAGACTGCCTCCACCATGGTTCACAGTTGCTTTTAAGTTTTCTTTTTGGAGCTCAGTATTTGGCTTTCTCCAGGTGTATTTCATCCCGTCCGAGACAAAAAGTGAAAAATTTGGATTCGTCTGCAAAAATTACAGTGTTCCAAAGTGTGCGATCCTTATTCAGGTGGTCCTGAGCAAACGAAAACCGACTTATTTGATTTTTCTTGCTTATAAATGGTTTCTTTCGAGCTACTCGAGCATTATAGTCATGGGGCCGTAAAACTCGGCTCACGGATTCTACACTGCACTCAATACCCAGGTCTTTCTTTAGGTCGGCAGCAACTTTTGGTGCGGAAATTTTGGGGTTTTCCTTGACTTTTCGGACGATAAGTCTTTCATCCGCTTCAGTGAAAATGGGGCATTTCTGCCCTTATAATGGACCCTATTCTCATGAACGAACCGCGAAATGATATACTGAACTGTATAATCAGGCAGGTTAACCATTTCAGCAATCTTCCGGCGTGCATGGCCATTCTTGAAATGCGTTATCACAAGTTCTCGCTGCTCTATTGTGGTTCGGCGGCCCATTGCATGTGTTTTTAATTTGACTATGACGATCAGTCTAAAATTACCGCTATTTGAAGTGAGAAATGCAAGAAATAAAGAATTACAATTTTTGGTTCAAATAAGCTATGAGCTAAATTCTTGATGCGCAATTGGTTTTATTCGTCTTGTAGAAAATGGACAGAAACTATTTTACTTTTTTCTTTACTTGTTATATACGTGTACTTTTTTTAACAGATTTGCATTTAAATCTTCTCTCTAAGTCTTACAGTATAGAAATTAAAGTAGTTCACAATTTGAGAAATACCTTGGTTTAAATAAGCTAAGAGCCACTGTATGTGTACTCTGTGAATATGTACTATATATGTTAAATATATATATATAAGAGCAAATATATATATATATATATATATATATATGGGTCTTACGCTTATACACTTTTTGGTTGAAAGAACAGAGCACATCAAGAGAAAAAGTGTTTATAACAGAGGCTATTGCTCTTACGATGACAAGACAATATTGTTGTATACAACAATACCCTTCCCACGATTATCTTTTGATCTTTTCTCATGATTTATGTAACAACCATTAAAACATAATTAAATAAAAAGCTAATAAAATAAATTTTTCTCCTGTTCGTGCAGTAGTCTAATATTGTTGTATATAATAAGCACGTATGTATTATATTTAAACAATAATGGAATTTTTATATGAAAATGGATGCGAATAATGTGAATGGCACATTTGCCAGCGGTCAATAAAAGTAATATCTAAATAATCGTATGTGAGCGACATTAGCATTCGCCCGTCCCAAAAATTACATATTTGGGAAGGGCATTAAAGAATTTTTTACCCGGGAGACATTCCAATTTCTGTTTAATTATTTGCGCTTTTTTCATTAAAATTTTAATTTTCTCTATTATGCGCATTTATCTTTTTTCTCTGTACTATAAAAACCGAGAGTTAAAAGTATTTTTAATATATCAATGCGCAACAGGGAAATGTTCAGTTCATAAGAAAATATTTCTTGTTTTTTAAAACAAATATAAATGATAAATATTTTGAGTTACTTCAGTAAAACTGAACGCGTAGTAAAATAGAACGCTTATAAAAAAAAAACAAATAACAACAAAAATTTACGTTGCTATAATTAGATTATTCAAATCAGAACATTCTTTAAAATGCGACCATTCGAAAATGATATTTCAACCGTTGGGAATAAAAGCGGAGACGGAAATAGCGAAGATCATTCAGAAAGCAGTAATAATGATTTCAACAACAGAGACAATATTGATTCTTCCAGCAATGAAGCAGCACTGCACCCAGATACAGATGCACGTATACCACCACCACATATTGCTAACATAGGCGGTATACTAACTTTCTCGCCAATCGCCGGACGTGGAGTTATACGAGTGGTTCATCGGTGTGAGGACGCTAAGGAAAATCACAAGTTGGGTAAGTGATTGCGATAACTTGTATTAGGATTTCTGTTATCAAAAACTGAACATAAAAAATAGGAGGTAAACAAAATTTTAAATAATCTTGATCATGCTGTCTCTAGCTCTTATAATTGATGATATCGACGCATCTATACAGACAGACAGAGAGACGGACATGGCTCAATTGACCCGGCTGTGATTCCGATCAAGAATATACATACTTTATAGGATCTGTCACGCCCCCTTCTGCCTGTTACATACTTTTTGCACAAAGCTAATATATCCCTGTACAGGGAATAAAAAGTGGGAAATCAACACACGAGCACGCTCAACAATAAGATACTCCCTAAACGTTGTTTTCGTAGACATTCGATTATCTATACAATCGTTATTATTGTCATGGCCAAAACTTAAGGGTATCGCTTATAGCTTGCGTTAATAAATAGAATTTCTTTACTGAAAAAGGTGAAAATTTTCCGAAAACAAACTTGAAGTACGAGCAACCTACGTAGTTTTGTCAGCATATTTTATAGAGCTAACTATACAGACATACAGTGGCACAAGGCTAGAACACTCGTTTACTCGTTGGGTTACATATATAAAAGCGAGCGCAAGCAAAACGACAAGTTTTTTGTATGCTCATTATTTTTCATTTAGACCGTACGGTGCATTCGTGTTTAGTCTCTCTCAGATAGTCGATTGTGTTGCAGTTTTGCCTTATAGTATGGGATGGGCTAGTAACAGCATTGATGCCACATGTGTATAATTTTAGCTCTTTCTTTCTGGAAAATCAAATGGTATAAAAATGGCACACTTGGTAGTGAAAGTAATTGAGCGTTGTAAAAATGCTAGTGAATGTTCTATTTTGGGTAAGAGATTTCGTATACATAATTAAATGTTAGATGTGAATATATAGAAACGATCCATAAACTATTTAAGAGAGCATCATATTCATTTAACTTTTGCTATATATTTAAAATTTGCAGTATATGGTTATTAACTTCTGTAATATATGTATCTTTAAGTCATCCGAAATATTATGAATAGTTCAAAAACCATATTTTATTTTCAGATCTATCACAATGTGAACTGATTCAACTACCAGATGCAGTTTATCATCTTATGCGCCACACGCAGCTGCAGACATGTAATTTAACCGGAAATTTGCTGAAGAAAGTTACGCCAAAGTTTGCATTAATGTTTAGCGCTATTACAGGTGAGAATCTTGATACGTCGTAATCGATATAAAATATATTAAATTATATTTTAGATTTAAATCTCTCATTTAATCAACTAACGAGGCTACCAGAAGAATTCGCTAATCTTTCTGCATTAACGACGCTGAATATTTCTCACAATTTTTTTATTGTACTACCTCAAGTTGTCTTCAAACTGCAGAAACTTGCATGTTTGGATGTTCAGCATAATGTCATATTGGGCAAGTACAATTTAACATCTAAACTACAAGAGCTTTAATCACTTTCCCCGATTAAAAATTACAGAGATCGATACTGAAGATACAATCAACAGTGTCTGTTTGGCATTTGTAGATCTGCGGAACAATCCATTGAGCAGAAACTGTCGCCGCAAATTGAAAAATTGTAACACTAGTTTTTACCTTAAAATATCAGATGAGATCGAAGATGATTGGTAAAACTGGAAATATTTAAAGAAATTTATTCATATGTCTGAAACGCATTTCCTGTTATCTGTAATGTTTTTTGTTAATTTGTGTTTTTTTCGACTCTGTTCTAAATCTCAGGGACTATAGGAGTTATAAGACGTTATTATTACTGTTACCGGCTCAACTAAAAGGACATTCGCTTTGAAGACGAGAGGTCTTTAGCTCGAAACATACTACGACGCGTGAAAATTAATTTTTACTTAGCACGTCTCACAATTTTTTTTTTTTTTTTTTTTTTGCAAAAGTAGACAAAATTTTGTGTAATTTTTTAATTGTGACACTCATACAGTTTTATATGCATACCCAACAATGCAAAAATGTAACGATAGTTTTCTTCACTATTGCTGCTCTCTTCAAAGTTGGAACAATAATGTGTAACATTCTTTAAGCAAAATAAACTTGCAAGACGGACGATCAATACGAAGTGCGATATTTTCACTCTGTCGGCCGCCTAAGTTATTTTGCCAGTGATCCAAGATATATATCGCTAGCATTTCAATCAAGTGATAGCGTGCTCGGGTCCCGGTTGATTCCTTTTGCTATCAATTTTATATGCATAGTATGTTTCTTATTTTTTGTTTTAATTTTATATTTTTTTAATCGGAAGCTAATTCTAACGACGAGAAAATTTTATAAAAATGTATTTATTGAATATTTTTATAATTATTGCTTTTTTTTCTTGATTAGTACAGAGTCTCCACAGTCGATTGTAATCGACTGTAGCCTTACCCCCATTTCAGTTATAAATACTTATCCACGGTACTATACTGTCGCTGGCACCCTGGACTGACCAGCTGGATTTTTGCGTATTAAGATTAACATGGTAATTGTGTAAGAGAGTATTTATAGACAAGTTAGAAGAAAAGTTAATACAAAATAATATATACTAAAAGGGATATTTTATGTAAAAAAAAAAAAATTAATTTGAACGCGAAAAACCAAGAGAAATGCGCTGACAATGATCTTCCAAAATTGTTTTATTTAATTTGCAATAAAAATACATTTTTTGTTCCTAATAATTGATAAACATTGTACAAATAACTTTGACGAACATATGAATATGTAAATTTAATATGTATATGTATATGAAAATGTATATGTATTTGAAATATGTAAATGAAATACAGCTAACATGCGGAAACAACTATTGACCGAATTTTCAATGTTTAAGCAAAGCCATTCATTGGTATGAGTCCATTTCAAACTTTAATCGAGTATATTCCAGGCGGCAGAAACGGTTCTGTATGTTCAATAAATTCGCATTATTGAAATATGTGTACATACAAAAATTATACATATGAGCACACGCGCATCAGTGGATCGCGTGCGACAGTATAATTTTCTATGATTGTCTCCTCTAAAAATTATTTTAATTTAATACAAATCCATCCATATAAGTGTACATGTTTTTATATATATATATACATAAATATATCGTTGCTTAACATTGATGACTGAATTGCGGCTTCTCGAAAGACTACTCTTTTTGGTTCACAGGGACATAGGTTAGAAAGATCAATTGATCGAGAAATTCACAAAAACCATGGGAAAGAGGTTAGCCACCCACTTCCAAGCATTACATAGAAGATTGTCATAGAGAAGTCCATAGATACGATATCAACTCAACTAGTTTGGGCCTCAAAAATATCATGTAGACTCACATGCAAGCCAAAGAAAGACCTTGCCACCGTGGTGATATCCTGTGCTAAAAGAACATGCACAAAGAGAGGAAAAGATTATCTGGGAAGAATATAATATCTCTCTATGGAAATTTAAGTAAATGATGCGCAAAGCAAAGATAAACAAAAAACTGTAACTGTCAGATTCGGAATTTGTGCTCCCAACGAGGCGCACATCCAAAGCGGAGTCGATCAACATTTCGGCGAATTTGATCGCAGCGGAAAATAATGGACCTTACATTTATTTTCGAGCTGCAAGGTTATCTTTCGAGCTATGCTAAAGATGACAAATGACACAATCATGGCTATTGACAAGAATTTAATGTATGCTTAAAATTTATGTATGTGACTGTAGCATGGAAGATATCACGAGTTGTGATCCTGAAAATGCAGATAAAGAAAGTCACGCGTAGTCGAAAGACTACAGTCCAATTAGCCTAGCCTCATTCCTGAAACTTCACAATCCTGTCTGTGGAGCCCAACCAGCACGTCTACACAACAGGGAAATCGGAACCCAACGCTGAAAAAGCTCTTCAGTGCCACCAATAAGTAATGAGAGCACTCCTTGACATTGCTGGCGCTTTCAACAATCTTTCATCTAACGCGCTCTGGTAAGGGGGCTAACCACTGAGAAGTCAACATACCTAAATCCATAAGAGTTGATCCAGCGAAAATCACTTATCTCGTTCACGGGTCGTTGAGGTCTACCACTGAATCTAGATACAAACTTTTAAGCAATCAATGTTTTCGTGGATAGCCACTTTCGAATGTATGAGAAACACTACCATTATCCCTTTCTTCGTTTATTGATGCGTTTCTCAATACTAACAGTGCTTCTAACATGATATTCTTAGTGGCTGACATTAATAACGTAAATCATAATTCAGATTTAACATTTATCATCCAAAATCTACTACATATATTTAAACATATTATGTCATAATGTCGGCAGCCAGCCAAATGTTAATCGGGCAAGCTGGCCAGCCGAATTCAAATACGTAAGTAAAAGTGATATATACTAAAGGGCACTGAAGTAGTTCCCCTTCAAACTTTGATAGTCATTTTCTAATAATGTGGAGAAATAGCCTCACTTTAGTGTATTTCTTAAATACTTTTGGGAAACAAAAGAAGAAATTTTTAGAATATTTCGCAAAGTATAATTTCGTCAATTAAGCAATATTAAACTATATAAAATATATATAATCTGAACTCATTGTATTTCAAACAATTCTGTTAAATGTGACGGATGGACCAGGATAAGGAGCGCACATGATTGCACGCCTCATGTCTTATCTTGTTACACTTGTTGAGGAATTTGGTAGTGGATGAACTAATCAACTGCAACTCCAAAGAAAACTGTCTGTGCCGATGACATATATATAATTATCATGATCAAATGTCCATCGGCATTCACTTCTGTAATGGACAATATGCTGATGGAAATACTACTCATTTTCTTTACAAAGAACTTCAAAGTACAGCGATGTAATATTTCAAGGGTTAACAAAATTCCACTTACTCCCAAAAATCTAGGCTTATCAAGTAGTAGTACTGGATAACGAACTAACATTGAAGCGGTATGTTAATTAAAGGTTGAAGAAGGCAACCAATGCGCTTTACCACAAAAAATACTAATTCACTGGATTTACATATCAGTCGTACATCCGATACTACTTTACAGGTGCCTAACTACCGAGAAGTCAACATACCTAAAGCCATTGGAGTTGACCCAACGAAAATAAAATTAACATGCAGTCTAACTGCTTCTACTGTTTCTTGCTTGCTTTCCACTTCCTCACATTTTTTGTTGAACTAATAATATATAGAGAAATTTTCAATCTGAGCAGATGCCATAGAATACATTATAATTCTATTAATATTGTATTTTGCACATTGATAAAAGGATAGTTATTTTGTTTCACCTTTCTATAACCTTCTTCACCATCGATTACAGTTGGATTTGTCATTTTTACTTACCTGCATTCATCCATTGTATTTATATACCCTGAACAGGGTATATATTACTATAGTTTGTGCAAAATGTCCGTCTGTCTGCCGCCCGTCTGACTGTCTGTATGACCACGTCGATCTCATCAACCATAAGAGCTAAAAGCACAAAATTTGGTATGAATACCGTCTACAGAACAAGTTTATTTAAAATTCTGGATACCTGCCCCCTTCCCCCGCAAATCGTTGAATACTATTTGTAAACGCAAAATAGCCCGTATTTCTGAACCTATACACTTCTTACTTAACAGATGCTAAAGAATACTGTTCTGAAACAGTTTAAGTTTAAGTTTAATAAAGAAAAGACTTGAACATTTTGTTATGAATCGTATTGTTATGCCAAATTGTGCATAAATATATATTTGTGTACTACAGGGTTATCCATATGTACACACATGCATACATACATATGGCGTAAGCGACACAGTACTGTGATTGTACAAGTGCGGTCGCATTCTTAAAATCGTCCCTTTGTGAAGTAAATTATAGCACTTTCGCCCTGCAATTTATAAATAGGAATGGTTACTGACAGAGTCACCGCCAATCCTGGTCCGGATCCGTGGATTCTGGAATTGTTGCGGCAGTTGCGCCTTTGGCCAGAGTAAGTAACGAGAGAGGCGAGGGGTCGCCTAGGATTTCTCTTTGCCCTCCTGCTTATACATACAAAGTAGGTCGACATTTCCCGCCGATTATTGTGGCTTCCAGTGAGCTGCAACTTAATGAAATAGAACAGCTGGTGATAGTGGTGTACAGCGACTTCTCCGAATAGAGGAGCTTTTCATTTGGAAGCAGCGCAGCAAGTAGTGCATACTTTCAGGAGCGACTGAAAGCACATACAGTGTACTCTAATGCAGACTAAAGATATAAAAGTCCCGGAGCAGACTGTTTTCCAACCCATTCCGCTAAGGCGGTGCTCAGTTTAAGAGGCTCTGGAACCGAGCCGGGTCGTTATAACCCCCACCGGTAAAAAGTCAAGGGAAACCTCTAGACACCTTGGGACAGCACTAGAGATCCCTGCTCGGAGATGAAAGAACCTCAAGCGTTTGTAAGACGCCCCTTGGTGCAACATACACCACTTTCGTGTTAGTGCACGACATGAACTTACCGCTTTTTCCTGCACCGCTTTCAAGTGCTCACGGAAGCTCGGGCGTTTGTCAAGAGTGACTCCATATATCAAATGTCCCAATTTGAAAGCACGACACTATCGCCAATCCTGATATGGGATGTCTCCATCCTCTTCTGGCTGCTGACGAGCACCGCCTCAGTTTCATGAGTTGCCAGCTGTAGTCCAACTGAGCTTAGCCACTGCGTCACCAGCATAACTCCCGTACTACAGCTCGTTTCAGCCTCTCCTAGAATCTTACCGACGACCACGAGAGCCACGTCGTCTGCATACCCTACAATTTAGCAATCTTCGAGGAGTGTCAAACATAAAATGCCATCATACAAAACGTTCCATAAGAGAGGCCCCAGAGCTGAACCTTGGGGCACTCCCGAGATTATGTTCCAACCGACGTGGAGTAACGCAGTTGCCTGCTCCCGAAGTTGTTCACTTCAAAGGCGTACAGGTATGGCGGAGTTCCAAAGGCTAGGAGAACTTCGAGGATGCTCATACAGGGTAACATTGAGACAGTATTGCCTTGAGCCACCTTTCCATCCAGAGCCTTCTTTTGCCTGAAGCCATACTGGAGAGACGAAATCTCCAATCTGGTGCAGATGATACACTCGTTGACTACTGGCCTTGTGGCACAGCAATGTTGTTAAGTTATGAAACAAAGCTATTTTCGATAGCGTGCCGGAGTAATGCTGGTTTATTCCTAAACGTCAAATACAAAACTAAACTATAGTATAAAATTGCATTGAAAAGAAACTTAAAAGCTACAGAGGCAAACCGACTCATGCTGAGCGATAACGCAGACACTTGCAACATTGTCAAGTGTTAGGTTACCGATGCTGACCATTCCGGCCAGGTCGCTGAAGTCATGCACCAGTGTAATATGTTTGGGGTAAATGGGAATAGGTAAGTGCGGTGCAAGCTTATTGTACATAGTTATTCGTATGCAATTCTATAAAGTTATTCGTGTGCAATTCTTACGTTTTTACTATTCCCCTCAAGATTATAACCAACATCGGTTATTTTATAGTTGTTGATTGTCTTTCGTACTTTCCACGAAGATTGTCTTTTTAAGATTTGTCATATGGTAACAAGCCATTTAGAATGATGCTGAGAGCAACGCCGATAACAATCCATGTATTGAACGAGGCGGCGGATGCCAACTCGTCTATAACGTCTTGGATGACACGAAGGTTGTCATTGATCCTATGGAGCTGAGACATTCTCAAAACTGGGTCGTGACTAATGATGCTAAGTAGCGGTGACCAAACTATGTCTGGCATCTTATTTAATATCACACGCTGGTTCACATATTTTGTGCCATTGATGATTGCGGTGAAACGGAAGGTGATGAGGTGTGTTCCATTTGTAATGATCTCTGGGCAATCGTCTGTATTGACCCTTGCTGTGCTCTCGTTGATAATTATGATTCCATCATCTACTTGCGAAAAGGGTCTCAGGTGGCTTGGCTGCGTGCGGCGGGAGGCCGCGCCGCTAGCGTGCAGTGCTCGTGCGCAGGTGTCTTGTGCTGATAACTTACAAACGGATGCGAATGTTGTTGTTACGCACTCGTTAACCGCTAGTAAGTCATCGTTGCATTCGGCTACGGTGTCATCTGGTAGCTGCAGTGTGACATTCTGATGTGATACTGGAAAGATGGTGACTCTGGTACAGACGAATTTAATTCTTGGATAAGCTATCAAAAATAGTAGGATTTATTATATCAGCTTAAGCTTATATAATTTTGAGTATAGTATCAAGTTTGAAATTTGGTTTATTAACATTCTATTTCTCGTTAATATTGTTTCATATAAATGCGGTGTGTCATCTTATTTCATTTACTGTATCTGTGAGTTTATTAATTTGTTTCTGTGTTTGCGAATTAATCACTATCTACCTATTGTTTGCTTCAATTAACTTTGACTTAGACCACTTAACTTTTTCAAAATCACCCGCATCTGGAGTGCCAGCTATTACATTTGGTGCTGAGCCTAGGAAGACTAGGTTTCTTGCCATTCTAAGGTGCACTTTTACTAAGGGCAACAAATTTCTCATATGCTCTATATCCACATCTAACAACTCCCGCATGAGCGATTGAAGGAATAATTTAGCCAATTCTGACAGGTTACTCGAATTTCTAAATAGTCCCTTTAGTCAGTCAGTAGTCAGTAGTCAACAATCCGACAATAAAACCCTAACAATAAAAGGACTGCAAGTTTAATCCTGCAAAAGATAGAAAAGGAGGAAATAAAGATTATTGTGCACTTAAATATCAATCTTAGCCAATGAGTTTTCTCGCGTGTAAGTAAATGCTACTTAAGGTTGTCCTGATGGACCACCCTCCCTTTAATGAGAACAGACTTTCTTAGGTCTGCTTGAATCGTTTACTCTGTGCAAAGCGGTGTTAACTTATTTCCCAACCATTTATTGTTTTTTGCCAACACTTTTCCGGCTACTTCAAAAACTCTATTTTGCCTGTTTGGGTTAGATCTTTCAATATTGTCATATTGGGCTTTAGCAATTTTAGTTTAAGTTGTCTGCCTCAGTTCGCTAAGCCCTGCGTGACCGAGTGTATCGATCGATGGTATGCTATTGTTGCCCTCAAAATTAGCTCGACTGTGTCAACAGACATTTTTTCAAGTTTAAAAGATCTAGCTATGTCCGCAAGAGTGCCATGAAAACATTCTACTTGCCCATATGAACAGCTGTGAAGAGGTGGTGCATTCACAATATCTTCATCAAATCCGTCCCTTAAAAGTGTTCTAATTGTCTTCGAATTGAAATTCATCGTTGCAATAAATCTTTTTCGTTCGTGGCTATTGGCTAACTTCACCATATTTGGAAAATAATAATCACGATGTATTTGTTTCACATATTTCTGTTCTCATCTCTCCTATGCGCGCGATTGTACCCAGTGGTGACAATTTTAATTTAACACTAAATCATGTTGTATACTGGCTAACGTTGGCAAATCACAATAAATCACGTTTTCTGAGTTGTTATTAATGAGTGGTTTGATTACTTCAAGTAATGTGATTTAACCTGTGCAATTTATTAGGTGGCGTATTTTTTTTGCCAAAATGTATGACGACTTTTTTTAACGGGAATTTCGCTGCAGCATCTGACTGCACTGCATTTTCCAAATTATTTTAATTTTGCTGGGACCGGGCATCTGCCCCGAAATTTTCTTTGTCAGTAGAACACCACTGCATTGTGTTTGTCAATGTATTATTTCCATCTTTTGATTTTTGCATTTTTTTCCTGTCGGAGACAGTGAAGGTATGGGGTTGATGGCCTGTAAAATGTTTATTTCTTTTGACCCATACAGGTAATGTTGCAATTTACCCAAAGCCCAGACAATGGCTAACAACTCCGTTTATGGCATAGTGTGTAATGGTAATTGGTTTCCTCCTTGAGAGAGAACTGCACCGATGCCGTCTATAGAAGCGTCAGTGAGTAGGTCGAAAGCCTGTTTGGTATCCGGGTTCATGTGAATGACATCCTCGGAGGCCAGTATGTTCCTCAGACTTCCGAAGGCGTTTCGTTGAATTTCATTAAACTCAATTTCTACCTTCTTGGACATATGCTGAGGAAGTTGGTCAAAGGCCTCGCTATTGCTCGGCATCTGGTAACGATCGGCTATAGTTAGCTTATTTAGCTTCCTAAAGTAGATTACCAACCATTTATTTGTATTGCCATATTTATCAAACCCTTTTTGTCAACAACCCACACAGGGCTATAATGTGGAGATTTTCATGGTCTAATGATACCATCTTTAAGTATTTGCTTTATTTCGTTGTTTACGAAAATTTCGTTATCTATAGCGCGAATCGTGGCGATAACCGAAGTGTTAACGGGTAATGCCTCATTAGAGGCCGAAAACGCCTTTAACCATTTCAATATCATGCCTTTGAATTCCTCTTTGACGGACATGGGCACTATTATATTGTTCACATCTGGAAGTTCAACTGTTCCAAATTTTACTAATATTTAATAGTGCTATTTTACAAATCTAAAGCCGCTCCTGATTGTGTTAACAAGTCAAAGCCTATAATGGCATTAAATGAACTTAGCGTGTCCAGCACAAAAAAAAGTGAAATATGCCCAAAAATGTTCATAAAGCATTTCTTTGTTGTTCTGCTCGAACCAAGTACCGAGCTCACATAAAGTACTTTTTTTTAGCTTCTTTACGGACTTAACGTAATTAATATTTTTAAAGTTGTGCCACCCAACTGTCGTTTGATGTAAACAATTCAGCGAGTCATTGTCACACAGCGACTCAGCGTCTTCCTCAATTTCGATCACAGCACTCTCTGCTGCCTTTTATATCTCGGTTCCTAAGCATCGGAGGACCCCCGAACAACATTGTTCAGTTTTTGGCGACTTTGTCCTGTCAGCCTATCGGACGAATTTGGTCTCTTTTGAGATTGTTCATAGCTATTTCGACGTTTGCAGATTGTAGTGCGCTGTCTAAATTTATAAGAAGAATCAATTTCCAGTGGGTTTAGGGCTTGTCCCTGATCATCTCTTTTACTTTTCCCTTGGTAACCATTGATGTTTTGTTGTTTTCTGATAAAGTGGGGATTTTTTCATTGCCCCGTTTGTCTCTAATATGCTTTCCATGTTTTGCATGCGAGCGGTTGCTATAGTCCTCTTTTAACTGCTCTCTTTCTGCAATGGCTTTGGCGTATGAGGCCGAAAACATGCTACGCTCGATGCTGGCTTCTTCTTCCTTAGCGAATGCTAAAGCAGATGCTAGATCTCTCGGATAAGCCGGAAAAACAATGGCATTTAGTGCCATTGAGAAGTCTTGCCTGCACTGATTCATGTGTCATTATGATCTTGTTTGTAACCGGACTTCATCATAATTCTCCATTAGGGTTAAGTCACCTTGTCTAACCATTTCGAGGCCTCAGAAGTCTCAGTGAGGTTTTGTCAGCATAAGAGCAATCTATTCTGGCTTTGATTGGATCAAAGTTCAGGACAGTATTATGTGATAGTAACACCGCTCTGGCTGCTCCTCTAGTTTTGTTTCTATTAATTGTTACCGCTTGGTAATGAGTGAAGCTACCATCAAAGGGTTTGAATAATTTTTACGCATCAACGGCAGATTATCTTCATTGCCTACCTATTCATCTGACCCACTACTAAATGCTGATACTGATTTAATTATGTGGTATATTACGATTAATCTGTGTGTCCACAAAAATTCTCTTATAGGGTTCAACTTATGGTGCTTCAACACACAAGTTACTAACTCGCCGCTCACAGCGTTGCGCTGAGCTTGAAACCTTTGTTCTTGCCAAGCTAATGTTTCGCCAACAGCGGCGTGCACTTCGTTCGGTTCTGTACATGGCTAATATGAGGCTTGGGACTTGGCTTGTCCTAGTCAATATCACTATCGCATTCGGTTTTCATACTTGTTAATGCGTCTAACCAACTCATTTGCTCATGTGTATAAAACAAATTTTGTTTTGAATGTTTTTGTTTTAAACTTGTCTTAAAATGAGAACAGTCTAATTGTGTTGTAAAAGAGATACATAATTTAGCTGAATCGCACAAATTCGATACACAGCATAAATAATATAATTACTTGCGGGACTTTAACTTTATTACTTTTACTTTTTTCTTTAATAAAATAACTCGACACATTCACAATTCCACTTGCTGCTGTCAGCAGTTTATTTTTAATTTTAGTGTGTGTGATTTGGAGAAAGTTTTAAACGAACTTACATGATGTGGCAAGTAGACTAAATCTAGCTGTAATAAGGGATCCCTGTGTGTTGGGCGCCAGTAAAGTGAAGTGAAGTGATGGGGTGCTAGTTAAGCGATGTGATAGTAGCTCCAACTCTCAGTCCAGCGATGCTTCCGTAACTTCTGTTGATACGGATACTTCTTCTAGTGAAGATTGCGATGGAAGACTTGACTTCGCCTTCTTTGTTAACTACTGGCCTTGTGGCTCAACAATGTTCTTAAGTTATGAAACAAAGCTATTTACAATAGCGCGCCAGAGTAATGCTGGTTTATTCTTAAACGTCAAATACAAAACCAAACTATAGTATAAAATTGCATTGAAAAGAAACCTAAAAGCTACAAAGCTACAGAGGCAAACCGACATCGGTTATTTTATAGTTGTTGATTGTCTTTCGTACTTTCCACGAAGCTTGTCTTCTTTTTAAGTTTTGCCATATGGTAACAAAGCTACTTAGAATGATGCTGAGAGCAAAGCCGACAACAATCCATGTATTGAACTAGTCGGCGAATGCCACCTCGTCTTTTCCGTCTTAAATGACACGAAGGTTGTCATTGTTCTTCCTATGGAGTTGAGGCATTCTCAAAACTGGGTCGTGACTAATGATGCTAAGTAGCGGTGACCAAACTATGACTGGCATCTTATTTAATATCACACGCTGGTTCACATATTTCGTGCCATTGATGATTGCGGAGAAACGGAAGGTGATGAGGTGTGTTCCATTTGTAACGATCTCTGGGCCATCGTCTGTATTGACCCTTGCTGTGCTCTCGTTGATAATTATGATTCCATCATCTACTTGTGAAATGGGCGTCAGGTGGCTTGGCTGCGTGCGGCGGGAGGCCGCGCCGCTAGCGTGCAGTGCTCGTGCGCAGGTGTTTTGTTCTGATAACTTACAAATGGATGCGAATGTTGTTGTTCCGCACTCGTTAACCGCTAGTAAGTCATCGTTGCATTCGGCTACGGTGTCATCTGGTAGCTGCAGAGTGGAAAGATGGTGACTCTGGTACAGACGAATTTAATTCTTGGATAAGCTATCAAAAATAGTAAGATTTATTATATCAGCCAATTTGGTTTATTTACATTCTATTTCTCGTTAATAATGTTTCATATAAATGCGGTGTGTCATCTTATTTCATTTACTGTATCTATGAGTTTATTAATTTGTTTCTGTGTTTGCGAATTAATCACTATCTACCTATTGTTTGCTTTAATTAACTTTGACTTAGACCACTTAACTTTTTCAAAATCAGCCGCATCTGATGTGCCAGCTATTACATTTGCTGCTGAGCCTAGGAAGACTAGGTTTCTTGCCATTCTAAGGTGCACTTTTACTAAGGGCAACAAATTTCTCATATGCTCTATATCCACATCTAACAACTTCCGCATGAGCGATTGAAGGAATAATATAGCCATTTCTGACAGGTTACTCGAATGTCTAAATAGTCCCTTTGTTCCCATACCAATACTTTCCCGTCTATAACCGGAATGTAGATGAAGTGGGAGTAGTCAACAATCCGACAATGTACTAACCCTAACAATAAAAGGACTTCAAGTTTAATCCTGCACAAAATAGAAAAGAAGGAAATAAAGATTATTGTGCACTTAAATATCAATCTTAGCGACTTCGATGGCGTTTCGTTGAATTTCATTAAACTCGATTTCTACCTCCTTGGACATATGCTTCCTCACCGAGCCATTTTATTCTTTGAGAATGTTGGTCAAAGGCCAAGGCGAAATCCTTAAGGATTCCACTGTAATAACGATCTAGGCCAAGGAATGACTCAACATATTCCTGTATAGCTCTAACTTTTACGGGGTCAGTTTTTGCCCGTTTTTGGTTACTATAAAGCACAAGAATTCGATGCTCTCTTTAAAGAACTTCGTTTTTACTTGTGATACCCTCATATTGCCACCATATAAGCATTAAAAATTGAATCGATATGCTTAACATGATCGACCTAAGACTCATACCTGCGCCCTGTTACGAGCATTAGCTGCCGAAATGTCTATAGTGGCAGTGTGCTTTCGTAAGCAAATGGAATTATTGTTGCAAATATTATTATAGTTAAGAAACAATTTATTTGTTCTTCAACCTCTTCTATCATAATTCCTAAGTTCTGATCTAACTATGATTGTAAAACTTTCTGTGCATTTTCTTTTCACATCAGCGAAAATTGTTGGAAAGGTCAGCACTTTAGAATCACAATCTTGAATCATATCCAAAGGACGCTGACCTTCTCCAGGAGATAAATCTATTCGCTGCAACAATTTTTAATTAGTGTTTCTTGCCTGCCTCCAGATTGAGGCAACATACATCGAGATTGAGCTTATCACGCTTATCAACAGCATCCTCCTCTCCTGCTTGGTTCCCCGCGAGTTGATCATGATGCGTGTTGGTGCACGACATGAGCTTACCGCTTTTCCTGAACCGCTCTCAAGTGCTTACGGAAGCCCAGGCGTATGTCAAGCCTGCCTCCATAAAGCGAATGCCCCATTTTGAAAGCACGACAGTATCTCCACCCTCTTCTGGCTGCTGACGAGCACCGCCTCAGTTTAATCAGTTGCCAGCTCTAATCCAACTGATCTTAGCCACTGCATCAGCAGCTAATTGCCGTACTACAGGCCATTGCAGCCTCTCCTAGGTGCTTAGCGACGACCACGAGAGCCACATCGTCTGCATACTCTACAATTTGGCAATCTTCAAGGAGTGTCAAGCGTAAAATGCCATCATACATAACGTTTCATAAGAGAGGCTCCAGAGCTGAGCCTTGGAGCACTCCCGAGGTTATGTTATGCCCCCTCGTTCCAACCAAGGTGGAGTAACGCAGTTACCGCCTACTGGCCACCATGCTAGCATCGCATGCCCGTTTGAGATGATAGGACAGCTAATCTGTCATACTATCTGCCGAACCTGCGACCACCAGATCGCTCATCAAATTAGCAAATGTTTACGGCCCAAGGACCCAAGGGCACATAACTCCGCACTCGCCTGCTAGGTATCCCAGTGGACTGATCCTATTCCGGCGCAGCTAAAAGTGTGTTGGCAGCCTTGGTTCAGAAGAGTTAAATCAAGCGTAGCGAATGCATCGAGCAAACACCGGCCTCTACAGCGTGCTACACCATTCCAGAGCCCATGCATTAAAGTCTCCAGCTATAATGGCCGGGCTATGGCTCCGGACATTAACCGCAATTTTGTCCAGTGCACTGCTGAACTCATCGCTCGGAGGGAGGTAGCAGCTATATACCTAGTGATCACCTAGCTCGGACGAAGTGAGTGCCGCTCGATGCGGAAGGAGCTGCAGAGATATATTCTCTTCGCATTTCCAGATTTCTGCCGCCTACTATCCAGCTTGTCCAGCGGGTTAGCGCGCTTGCTTGCGGGCTGGCGACCCTTCACCACAGTCCAGTTCCCCGTTTTCTGATGATCAGCTTTCTGGCTAGCTGCGAGTCCTGCATCCTTTGGAGAAGGTGCCTGGCGTCTGGGTTTCTTTGACGGAGTTTTGCGTGGCTCCGGCAACGATTCTTTGAGCCTTCATGTGAATATCCCGCATCTCTACCGTGCCATTACTCTACCGATGGCTTAGTTTGCACATCGGTTGAGATAACGATTGGCGTGTAAAGGCTGGAAAGAAGCTTTTGGAGGTCTATTAGCTTTGCTAGCTTGTCTCTCAGGAGCGTGTTTATGTGACGCTGGCCACCAAAAAGTGTTGAGAGAGCCTCAGGGCAAGACCCGTGGCCTAATGCCTGTGGCCCTCAAAACGCCATAAAAGGAGCTGTGGTCAATGCGAATCCAAATGAGTAGACTACCATAACTGAAGACAAAATAAATGCTGGAGGCTAAGAAACTTTAATAAAAAATGTTGCAGCGGATAGTTTTATCTCCTGAAGAAGGTCAGCGTCCTTGATGATTCAAGATTGTGATTCTGAGGTGCTGGTCTTTCCAACAAATTTCGCTGTTGTGAAAAGAAAAAGCACAGAAAGTTTTACAACCACAGTTAGATCAGAACTTAGGAATTGTGATAGAAGAGGTTGTAGAACAGATAAATTATTAATATTTGCAGCAATAATTTTATTTACTTACGAAATCACACTGCCACTACAGACATTTAGGCTGCTAATGCTCGTAACAAGGAGCAGGTTGAAAATGTAATTCGCTTTGATAATGGCTAAAGGATGTTGATGGGTATCCTTAGAGGTATAAGTCTGAGGTTGACCATGTTGAGCAGATCGATACAATTTTTAATGCCAGAGATCATTACAAACGGTACACACCTCATCACCTTCCGTTTCTCCGCAATTATCAATGACACAAAATATGTGAACCAGCGTGAGATATTAAATAAAATGCCAGGTAAAGCGGGGTCACCGCTACTTAACATGATTAGCCACGACCCAGTTTTGAGTATGCCTGAAGTCCACAGGATGAACAATGACAATCTTCGTGTCAGCCAAGACGTCAAAAGCCAGTTGGCATACGCCGACTCATTCAATACATGGATTTTTTGTCGGTGTCGCTCTCAGCATCATTCTAAGTGGCTTTGTCACTATATGGCAAATCTCAAAAAGAAGACAAGCCTCGCGGAAAGTATGAAAAACCATCAACAACTATAAAATAACCGAGGAAGGCCATAATCTTAAGGGGGAATAGTTAACATATAGGAATTGTAGTAAATAGCACTAGTACCAAGAAAGCTAAAGATGCTTTATGTAAATAGTTTGATTTTTGTAGTCGCCCTACTAGAGTTATAACAGGACGTTAGCATCGGGCCAGTTTTTGCGAGAGCGAAGCATAGCGCATATTAATGTGGCGACGGGAGCAACTTAGGCTGACGGTTAAGATAATTGGTTAATGTTAGGTAAATTATCAGAGCCAATTCAGCAAGCAGATTGAATTAAGTTAATGAAAAAGGTTGAACATGCTATAAATTACCTTGTCCATAGAGGTAATCAGGAAATACCAAGTAAGGTGGCGTTTTGGAATAAATCAACCATTTCATTATTCTCTTCATATTCGGTTTACTCAAAAAGTAACGCTCAATTGGAACTTAATGTAACAAGGAATAGAATTATTCAGATAATCCAAGAATATCCGAATATGATACCCCCCCAACCGAGGCATTTATCTCGCCATAAGATGGACCGCATTGAGTTCGCACATAGATACTAGTTCTGTGATACAGCAAAAATATGCAAAAATTGACATATCCCACTTAAAATCATTGGTTAATTTAAATAAATTAAATCGAATTTAAATAATTTAAGTTAATCCAATAAGTATGTTCTGAAATGCGATTTCTATAACTTTTTTCATTTTCTATTACTAAAATCAAAAATCTACATGTCAAACATTTTATTTTTGTATAACAGAGTTATAAAAACTTGTTACATATAGAAAATATAAACTACTTAGTGATATAGCCTAAAGTTACTAAGCTATGCCATTTTATTAGCAAACTATCTAATGTCGTAAATGCGACTGCTTTTGATTTCCACATCAAAGAGTCGTGACCAATCGGCTATTACTCCGAACTGTAAAAGAAAAAGCGAACATGTTAATATACATTATTTACAAATTAAAATCACACCTACATCCGTGATGCTGTCGCAAAAGTTTAAATCCATCATTCGAAGCTTTGTGCAATGCACTAGAATACTATAAAATATTGAACAATTTATAGCATAATTGAAATGAATAATATTAGTTAACTTACTCATAAACACGTTCGTTCGTAATGTTAAAAATGCCCATTAGATCTAATTGTTCGAGATTTTTACCCAGTGTTGCAATATGTATTAGGTCACGTTCTGTAATTCCACGCACTGCCGATAGAAAAAGCTTTTTTAGTTTGGGACAATTTGAAAGAACTTCGTAAAGGCTGTCTCCCAAAGTAGCTTCCCGAAGGCTGGAAATTTGTTTTAGATTGTCAAAAAAGAACCGATAGTTAGCGAGATGCAAGTAAACTTACCACCAACCAAGATCCAACTCTTCCAGTTGCTGGCAGCGAGCTAAAGATTGCAGACCGCGAGGGGACAGGAAATGCGCTTTCCACATATCTAGCGAAATAAGTTGTGTATTGTAGGTGGACAGATGTGTTGCGACGTTATCCATATTTACAGAAACACCACAGAAGGCTGAATACAAAAAATAACTAAATGCTTTTATATCTCCATGAACGTAATTCTACCAACCTAGATTAAGGTGCTTTAGTTTTCGATTTCCCTCGAGCATGCTTAGAAACAGCTCAGACTCAAAGGCAGTTCGAAAGAGATCAAGTCGCTCTAAATTTGTTAGATTAGCCAGACAGGAAAAATTCAGCAATGGGGGATCGATAGCACAGTTTCGTAGACTCAACTCTACTTGAACGAAAAAATATTTACCAAAAAAATGTTACCATCATCACGTCGAACAAACCATTAAAAACCATATTGCAGAAAACAGGAGAACACGATTTCGAGATACCATACGCTCAGGTCCTTAGCTGCCTTTAGTTGTATTTGTACACAGCTTTTTCTACTGAACACTATTTTCTTTGGCCCATTGTTATTTAAGTTTCTTCAATAACTTATATATTAATGATTGAAATTTGGTTAAGAGATTTTTATCTTTTTGATCTGCCGGATCTGTTCGATTTGGTTAAGAGATTTTTATCTTTTTGATCTGCCGGATCTGATCGATCAATATATATTGTGCAACTTTATGCTTAACAAGTCAGGCAGCTACAGTCGTCCGACGCCTGTGGGAGACTCTGAACTAATCGGGGAAAGCAAAAAAATAAAACAAATATAAAACAAAATTTAAAGCCAAATAAGCTTAAGCAATGTTCAACTCATTATCGTTCGTTCTTGGAAGAGAGCAGCAATAGTGAGTAAGCGCGCAAGAGCGAAAGGGAAAACAAACAACCGTTACTTTTTTTGCGCGTTGCTGTGTATACACGTATAACTGTAACTGTCCAGCGCGTCTGTTTTTACTGAGATGCTTATTATGAAAACTATGCTGACAAATCAATTGGTGGTTAAAAACGCGTCTTGTGCCTACATATTGCTTTTATAAAATTTTAAAAACATTAAAAATTTTGTCTGGGATGCACCAAGATTCGAACCGCAGACCTCTCACACGCAAATCGTACGTCTTATAACTTGAGCCACCGCCTTACATACTGCACGGTCGCCAACGTCAATGCATATACAGCACGAGTGTTTACATTTGTCATATATATACATATATACGAATTTCTAACGAAATTTGGTTATTGCATTCTTTTAAATTCTTAACATTTTCTGACAAAAAAGGCAAATTTGATAATATATGTATATATAAAATAAAAGTAATTAATTTATAATTATTAAAAAATGTAATTTGGAATTGTCAGCAGTGGGATTCGAACTCGCGCCTGTGCGGCAATTTTGGCCGCAGAGGTGCCATGAACCTGGTGATCATTCATTCCTTAATATCTTCTATGTTTATGATCCGATCGTGCTGAAATTTTCAGAAAACGTCCGCACAGGGACATCCTCCATATGTGCCAAATTTAAAGTCGGTAGCTTCAGTAATACGTTTTTTTCGATTTGCGGGGGCGGAAGGGGGCGTGGCAAAAATCTAAAACAAACTTGATCTGCGTGCAAACTATACACGTCACCAAATTTGGTTACTCTAGCTCTTATAGTCTCTGAGATCTAGGTGTTCATACAGACGGACAGACGGACAGTCGGATAGACGGACATGGCTATATCGTCTCGGCTGTTGATGCTGATCAAGAATATATATACTTTATAGGGTCTGCCACGCCTCCTTCTGCCTGTTACGCACATTTCGCTTTCGTCAAACCTAGTAGACATTGAACTTTTAGTTCAGAGTCTAAGAAAACGAATATAAAAACAGGCTTAAGATATATAAGATAAAATTATTATACCATACAATACATAGAGGGTTCATTCGGTACAAGAAATTTATATCATTTTTTTGTTTCACCATTCAAATATATCCTAAAACAAGTCAGGCAGCTACAGTCGGGATACGACTGTGGGAGACTCTGAACTAATCGGGGAAAGCAAAAAAAATAAAGCAAATATAAAACTAAATTTAAAGCCAAATAAGCTTAAGCAATGTTCAACTCATTATCGTTCGTTCTTGGAAGAGAGCAGCAATAGTGAGTGAGCGCGCAAGAGCGCAAGGGAAAACAAACAACCGTTACTTTTTTTGCGCTTTGCTGTGTATACACGTATAATTGGAACTGTACAGCGCGCGTCTGTTTTTACTGAGATGCTTAATGACAACTATGCTGACAAATCAATTGGTGGTTAAAAACGCGTCTTGTGCATATATATTGCTTTTATAAAATTTTAAAAACATAAAAATTTTGTTTGGGATGCAACAAGATTCGAACCGCAGACCTCTCACACGCAAATCGTACGTCTTATAACTTGAGCTACCGCCTTAAATACTGCGCAGTCGGCAACGTCAATACATATACAGCACGAGTTTTTGCATTTGTCATATATATACATATATGTATACGAAATTCTAACGAAATTTGGTTATTGCTTTCTCTTAAATTCTTAACATTTTCTGACAAATAAGGCAAAATTAATAATATATGTATATATAAAATAAAAGTAATTAATTTATAATTATTAAAAAATGTATTTTATAATTGTCAGCAGTGGGATTCGAACTCGGGCCTTTGCGGCGTTTCTTGTTGTTGTTGTTTTAACTAAAGCAATTCTGGCCGCAGAGGTGCCATGAACCTGCTGATCATTCATTCCCTAATATCTTTTATGTTTATGAACCGATCGTGCTGAAATTTTCAGAAAACGTCCGAAATAGGACATCCTCCATATATGCCAAATCTGAATTAAATCTAAAGTCGGTAGCTCCAGTAATACGTTTTTTTTCGATATGCGGAGGCGAAAGGGGGCGTGGCAAAAATCTAAAACAAACTTGATCTGCGTGCAAACTATACACGTGTTATCACCAAATTTAGTTACTCTAGCTCTTATAGTCTCTGAGATCTAGGTGTTCATACAGACGGACAGACGGACAGTCGGACAGACGGACATGGCTATATCGTCCCGGCTAATGATGCTGATCAAGAATATATATACTTTATAGGGTCTGCCACGCCTCCTTTTGCCTATTACGCACATTTCGCATTCGTCAAACCTAATAGACTTTGAACTTTTAGTTCAGAGTCTAATTATAAATTATTAAAATAAAAAGTAAAAATTTGGCAAATTTACCGTTAATGTATTTTACAGTTGTACAAACAAAAAGTTATTAATTTCTTCACATATACATATTTGTATACAGAAGCCAACAATTTCAACCAATTATTTTAATAATTTGTATATTTTGAAACAAAAATTTTATCGATATAACATTCTCGATAAAAATAGAAATGTATAATAAATAATAAACAAGTCAGGCAGCTACAGTCGGGATACGACTGTGGGAGACTCTGAACTAATCGGGGAAAGCAAAAAAATTAAGTAATATATATTATGATTAACTTCAATAAATACTTTTTATATCATTTTGTCGCCGCTCGAATTCACTTCCTATTAAGCAAATATAAATGTACATTTAAATGCCAAATAAGCTTAAGCAATGTTCAACTCATTATCGTTCGTTCTTGGAAGAGAGCAGCAATAGTGAGTGAGCGCGCAAGAGCGAAAGGGAAAACAAACAACCGTTACTTTTTTTGGCGCGTTGCTGTGTATACACGTATAACTGTAACTGTACAGCGCGTCTGTTTTTACTGAGATGCTTATGAAAACTATGCTGACAAATCAATTGGTGGTTAAAAACGCGTCTTGTGCATATATATTGCTTTTATAAAATTTTAAAAACATTAAAAATTTTGTCTGGGATGCAACAAGCTTCGAACCGCCAGACCTCTCACACGCAAATCGTACGTCCTATAGCTTGAGCCACCGCCTTACATACTGCGCGGTCGGCAACCGTCAATACATATACAGCACGAGTTTTTGCATTTGTCATAAACATATATATATACGAATTTCTAACGAAATTTGGTTATTGCTTTCTTTTAAATTCTTAACATTTTCTGACAAATAAGGCCAAATTAATAATATATGTACATATAAAATAAAAGTAATTAATTTATAATTATTAAAAAATGTAATTTGGAATTCGAACTCGCGCCTGTGCGGCAATTTTGGCCGCAGAGGTGCCATGAACCTGGTGATCATTCATTCCTTAATATCTTCTATGTTGATGATCCGATCGTGCTGAAATTTCAGAAAACGTCCGCAAAGGGACATACTCCATATGTGCCAAATCTGAATTAAATCTAAAGTCGGTAGCTCCAGTAATACGTTTTTTTCGATTTGCGGGGGCGGAAGGGGGCGTGGCAAAAATCTAAAACAAACTTGATCTGCGTGCAAACTATACACGTGTTGTCACCAAATTTGGTTACTCTAGCTCTTATAGTCTCTGAGATCTAGGTGTTCATACAGACGGACAGACGGACAGTCGGATAGACGGACATGGCTATATCGTCTCGGCTGTTGATGCTGATCAAGAATATATATACTTTATAGGGTCTGCCACGCCTCCTTCTGCCTGTTACGCACATTTCGCTTTCGTCAAACCTAGTAGACTATGAACTTTTAGTTCAGAGTCTAAGAAAACGAATATAAAAACAGGCTTAAGATATATAAGATAAAATTATTATACCATACAATACATAGAGGGTTCATTCGGTACAAGAAATTTATATCATTTTTTTGTTTCACCATTCAAATATATCCTAAAACAAGTCAGGCAGCTACAGTCGGGATACGACTGTGGGAGACTCTGAACTTATCGGGGAAAGAAAAAAAAATAAAGCAAAAATATAAAACTAAATTTAAAGCCAAATAAGCTTAAGCAATGTTCAACTCATTATCGTTCGTTCTTGGAAGAGAGCAGCAATAGTGAGTGAGCGCGCAAGAGCGCAAGGGAAAACAAACAACCGTTACTTTTTTTGCGCTTTGCTGTGTATACACGTATAACTGGAACTGTACAGCGCGCGTCTGTTTTTACTGAGATGCTTAATGAAAACTATGCTGACAAATCAATTGGTGGTTAAAAACGCGTCTTGTGCATATATATTGCTTTTATAAAATTTTAAAAACATAAAAATTTTGTTTGGGATGCAACAAGATTCGAACCGCAGACCTCTCACACGCAAATCGTACGTCTTATAACTTGAGCTACCGCCTTAAATACTGCGCAGTCGGCAACGTCAATACATATACAGCACGAGTTTTTGCATTTGTCATATATATACATATATGTATACGAAATTCTAACGAAATTTGGTTATTGCTTTCTCTTAAATTCTTAACATTTTCTGACAAATAAGGCAAAATTAATAATATATGTATATATAAAATAAAAGTAATTAATTTATAATTATTAAAAAATGTATTTTATAATTGTCAGCAGTGGGATTCGAACTCGGGCCTTTGCGGCGTTTCTTGTTGTTGTTGTTTTAACTAAAGCAATTCTGGCCGCAGAGGTGCCATGAACCTGCTGATCATTCATTCCCTAATATCTTTTATGTTTATGAACCGATCGTGCTGAAATTTTCAGAAAACGTCCGAAATAGGACATCCTCCATATATGCCAAATCTGAATTAAATCTAAAGTCGGTAGCTCCAGTAATACGTTTTTTTTCGATATGCGGAGGCGAAAGGGGGCGTGGCAAAAATCTAAAACAAACTTGATCTGCGTGCAAACTATACACGTGTTATCACCAAATTTAGTTACTCTAGCTCTTATAGTCTCTGAGATCTAGGTGTTCATACAGACGGACAGACGGACAGTCGGACAGACGGACATGGCTATATCGTCCCGGCTAATGATGCTGATCAAGAATATATATACTTTATAGGGTCTGCCACGCCTCCTTTTGCCTATTACGCACATTTCGCATTCGTCAAACCTAATAGACTTTGAACTTTTAGTTCAGAGTCTAATTATAAATTATTAAAATAAAAAGTAAGAATTTGGCAAATTTACCGTTAATGTATTTTACAGTTGTACAAACAAAAAGTTATTAATTTCTTCACATATACATATTGGTATACAGAAGCCAACAATTTCAACCAATTATTTTAATAATTTTTATATTTTGAAACAAAAATTTTATCGAAATAACATTCTCGATAAAAATAGAAATGTATAATAAATAATAAACAAGTCAGGCAGCTACAGTCGGGATACGACTGTGGGAGACTCTGAACTAATCGGGGAAAGCAAAAAAATTAAGTAATATATATTATGATTAACTTCAATAAATACTTTTTATATCATTTTGTCGTCGCTCGAATTCACTTCCTATTAAGCAAATATAAATGTACATTTAAATGCCAAATAAGCTTAAGCAATGTTCAACTCATCGTTCGTTCTTGGAAGAGAGCAGCAATAGTGAGTGAGCGCGCAAGAGTGAAGGGGAAAACAAACAACCGTTCCTTTTTTTGGCGCGTTGCTGTGTTTACACATATAACTGTAACTGTACAGCGCGTCTGTTTTTACTGAGATGCTTATGAAAACTATGCTGACAAATCAATTGGTGGTTAAAAACGCGTCTTGTGCATATATATTGATTTTATAACATTTTAAAAACATTAAATTTTGTCTGGGATGCAACAAGCTTCGAACGCCAGACCTCTCACACTCAAATCGTACGTCCTATAACTTGAGCCACCGCCTTATATACTGCACGGTCGGCAACCGCAATACATATACAGCACGAGTTTTTGCATTTGTCATAAACATATATATATACGAATTTCTAACGAAATTTGGTTATGGCTTTCTCTTAAATTCTTAACATTTTCTGACAAATAAGGCCAAATTAATAATATATGTACATATAAAATAAAAGTAATTAATTTATAATTATTAAAAAATGTAATTTGGAATTGTCAGTAGTGGGATTCGAACTCGCGCCTGTGCGGCAATTTTGGCCGCAGAGGTGCCATGAACCTGGTGATCATTCATTCCTTAATATCTTCTATGTTGATGATCCGATCGTGCTGAAATTCAGAAAACGTCCGCAAAGGGAAATACTCCATATGTGCCAAATCTGAATTAAATCTAAAGTCGGTAGCTCCAGTAATACGTTTTTTCGATTTGCGGAGGCGAAAGGGGGCGTGGCAAAAATCTAAAACAAACTTGATCTGCTTGCAAACTATACACGTGTTATCACCAAATTTGGTTACTCTAGCTCTTATAGTCTCTGAGATCTAGGTGTTCATACAAACGGACAGACGGACATGGCTATATCGTCTCGGCTGTTGATGCTGATCAAGAATAAATATACTTTATAGGGTCTGCCACGCCTCCTTCTGCCTGTTACGCACATTTTGCTTTCGACTAACCTAGTAGACTTTCAACTTTTAGTTCAGAGTCTAAAAAAGAAAATGAAATAACAATATTGTGTATCGTAAAGCTGCCGTCAGTATCGACATATGAACAGAGCTATTTCAATGTTCGATTGCGTCGCTTCTTTAAAAGAATAAATACAGCGCGCAAGCATTGGCATGGACTTTGCCAAACTTCACTATATATGCATAATGAGAACATGAGAGAGTATCTACTGAATAAATACACACAGAAACGAAATGTGAGCGCATACACATAGCACGGCCTATGTTCAGTTCTGCTGTCTAACCCAGACTGAAAACATTTTCGGCGTTGCAGCGTTTTGCTCTCTGGGGTTCTACGCTATGCCGTAAGTAAATCAATTTCGTGCACCAAATGACCCCTCTATGTATTGTATGCTTAGTGACAATACTAAAAAGCTATGTTATATTTTTTTGGGATATCGCTAGAATCAACAAGGTTTTTCATTTATGCGGCAGGGCCCTTAGACTTTGATCAAACCTCAACAAAACAAAAGAGACCATACTAGCCTTTCCAAATAGCGGTACTAGTTCCACCAATCCCATTGGGCCACTAGGTTTTGTGGTGGCTACAGAACGATGCCTGTCATTTTGGGTACACAGCAGCACACAAAAGTGCAGCTGTGCTCCCATTTGATGCAGGGCGATGTTTGGTTTCATCGAGAAGCCATCTAGAGCAGAAGTACCGCCAAAGAGAAAGCGCTTTACCCAGAAAGTCATTTGCCCAAATTGCCAAAACGGATCTTCAACTGGGATTTCAACCACGGCAGTGTATACGGAAGAGCTCCATGTAATAATGCGGATATAGGTTGCAAAGTTTTTGCATTAGTGACCACAGAAATGATTTTTTAAAGTGAGCTACATTAAAAAAATGCAAACAATAATTCCACTGTTGATGCGTGAGCACGACTAACAATTCTCATCATGCATCGCACGTAAAGCTGCGGGTATTTTTGCTAGTAACATTGGAATAACAAAGAAAACATGCCTGTCAAATTATCACAGACTATGCCTACTGTCTCAATGCAGCTGGCATTAAGAAATTTGCAAGAATTCAACCGAAGGTGGGTGAGATTGTCGCCTCGTTGAGTTAGAAATCTGTGAAAATCAAGAAGGTAAGGAACTGACTCAAAATGGAAACAATCGGATTTTATGACTAACTTCTTGAACTCGGTAGGAGAAACTTCACAAAATCCGCCACACCACGATAAATCAAGTTTTCGCAACATCGTGGCGCGCCGAGCCAGAGTACACAATAATTTAGAGTTGGCCAACTCCCAGTAAGGCTTAAGGCTAAGCTCTCCATACAGCAATGGATGTGTGGAGATGTCATAGAATAATCGCGATGCTTAACCAATGCGAAAGAGCGACTTTAGATCCAGGTAACTGAGTATTTTTAATAGGATTTCAAACTACAAGAAAAACGTAGCACATGAGATAAGACGAAATGCGCAACTTATAAATAAAATTGGTTAGCGCACCGGAAGATCCGATATACTAATACTGCTATAAAATTGCTGTCTGGATTCCATTTGGCTGTTCATCACAAACTGGTTCAGGTGTTGTTAATAAAATCATGCAATTGCAAGAGCGATTGAACGAATAATTTAGCTAATTTTGCGGTTTCATCTATCATACTAGCAAATTCTGACAGGTTACTCGAATGCCTTAAATAGTCCCTTTGTTCCCATACCAATACTTTCCCGTCTACCACCGGAATGTAGATGGAGTTGGAGTAGTCAACAATCCGACAATGTACTAACCCTAACAATAAAAGGACTGGAAGTTTAATCCTGCAAAAGATAGAAAAGGAGGAAATAAAGATAATTGTGCGCTTAAATATCAATCTTACCCTCTGCGTTTTCTCGCATGTAAGTAAATGCTACTTAAGGTTGTCCTGATGGACCACCCTCCCTTTAATGAGAACAGACGTTCTTAGGTCTGCTTGAATCGTTTAC
This sequence comes from Drosophila macrospina, assembly GCA_035042075.1. Classification (NCBI taxonomy): domain Eukaryota; kingdom Metazoa; phylum Arthropoda; class Insecta; order Diptera; family Drosophilidae; genus Drosophila; species Drosophila macrospina. Next base: position 30,408 of record JAWNLW010000592.1, on the reverse strand, counting down.
TCTGTGCAAAGCGGTGTTAACTTATTTCCCAACCATTTATTGTTTTTTGCCAACACTTTTCCGGCTACTTCAAAAACTCTATTTTGCCTGTTTGGGTTAGATCTTTCAATATTGTCATATTGGGCTTTAGCAATTTTAGTTTTAGTTGTCTGCCTCAGTTCGCTAAACGCTGCGTGAATTATGTCCCCGATGGTACGTGGGCGAATGTATCGATCGATTGTAAGCTATTGTTGCCCTCTAAATTAGCTCGACTGTGTCAACAGACATTTCAAGTTTAAAAGATCTAGCTATGTTCGCAAGAGTGCCATGAAAACTACTTGCCCATTTGAACAGCTGTGAAGAGGTGGTGCATTCACATTGTCTATGTCATATATGTCCTATAGAAGTGTTCTAATTGTCTCCAAATTAAAATTTATCATCGCAATAAATCGTTTTCGTTCGTGGAAATAGGTTTAGATGCGGAGTCAGGGCACATTTTTAGGTGCCTACCATGGGTTGCTTTTGTACATGTCTTGCAATTTATTACCACCTTATTGGCTAACTTTTCCATTTATGGAAAATAATAATCACGAAGGATTTGTTTCACATTTTCCAGAACGACCCAACGCGCGCAATTGTGTTCAGTGATAACAATTTCAATTAGTTCACCTTTGTCTGTAATTCATGCAATTCTAGATTTTAGTTACCGGAAAATATAGCACTAAATCGTGTTGTATACTGGCTAACGTTGGCATATCACAATAAATCGCGTTTAATGAGTTGTTATTAATGAGTGGTTTGATTACTTCAAGTAAAGTGGTTGTACCTGTGCAATTTATTAGGTGGCGAATTTTTTTTGCCAAAATGTATGGCGTCTTTTTTTAACGGGAATTTCGTTGCAGCGTCTGACTGCACTTAATTTTCAAAATTATTCAAATTCTGCTGGAACCGAGCATCTGCCCCGAAATTTTCTTTGTCAGGTTTGGAGAACACCTTTGCATTGATTTTGACAATGTATGATTTCCATCTTTTAATTTTCGCATTTGTATTCCGTTGTAATGGTAATTAGTTTTCCTCCTTGAGAGAGAACTGCACCGATGCCGTCCATGGAAGCGTTAGTGGTTAAGTCGAAAGTCTTTTTAAAATCCGGGTACATGTGAATAACATCCTTGGAGGCCAGTATGTTCGTCAGACTTTAGAAGGCGTTTCGTTGAATTTTATTAAACTCAATTTCTACCTCCTTGGACATATGCTTCCTCACCGAGCCATTTTCTTCTTTGAGAATGTTGGTCAAAGGCCAAGGCGAAATCCTTAAGGATTCCACTGTAATAACGATCTAGGCCAAGGAATGACTCAACATATTCCTGTATAGCTCTAACTTTTACGGGGTCAGTTTTTGCCCGTTTTTGGTTACTATAAAGCCCAAGAATTCGATGCTCTCTTTAAAGAACTTCGTTTTTACTTGTGATACCCTCATATTGCCACCATATAAGCATTAAAAATTGAATCGATATGCTTAACATGATCGACCTAAGACTCATACCTGCGCCCTGTTACGAGCATTAGCTGCCGAAATGTCTATAGTGGCAGTGTGCTTTCGTAAGCAAATGGAATTATTGTTGCAAATATTATTATAGTTAAGAAACAATTTATTTGTTCTTCAACCTCTTCTATCATAATTCCTAAGTTCTGATCTAACTATGATTGTAAAACTTTCTGTGCATTTTCTTTTCACATCAGCGAAAATTGTTGGAAAGGTCAGCACTTTAGAATCACAATCTTGAATCATATCCAAAGGACGCTGACCTTCTCCAGGAGATAAATCTATTCGCTGCAACATTTTTAATTAGTGTTTCTTGCCTGCCTCCAGATTGAGGCAGCATACATCGAGATTGAGCTTATCACGCTTATCAACAGCATCCTCCTCTCCTGTTTGGTTCCCCGCGAGTTGATCATGATGCGTGTTAGTGCACGACATGAGCTTACCGCTTTTTCCTGAACCGCTCTCAAGTGCTCACGGAAGCCCAGGCGTTTGTCAAGCGTACCTCCATATAGCGAAAGCCCCATTTTGAAAGCACGACACTATCTCCACCCTCTTCTGGCTGCTGACGAGCACCGCCTCAATTTAATGAGTTGCCAGCTCTAATCCAACTGAGCTTAGCCACTGCATCACCAGCTAATTGCCGTACTACAGATCATTTCAGCCTCCTAGGTGCTTAGCGACAACCACGAGAGCCACATCGTCTGCATACTCTACAATTTGGCAATCTTCGAGGAGTGTCAAGCGTAAAATGCCATCATACATAACGTTCCATAAGAGAGGCCCCAGAGCTAAGCCTTGGAGCACTCCCGAGGTTATGCTATGCCCCCTTCGTTCCAACCAAGGTGGTGTAACGCAGTTACCGCCTACTGGCCACTATGCTAGCGTCGCATGCCCGTTTGAGATGATAGGACAGCTGATCTGTCATACTCTCTGCCGAACCTGCGACCACCAGATCGCTCATCAAATTAGCAAATGTTTACGGTGTTAATGAGCTCTCCATATACACCATGCCCAAGGGCACATAACTCCGCACTCGCCTATTGGGTATCCCAGTGGAGAACAAGATGTGTTGGTGATCACTCGCGGTGTAGTGGTCTCCTATCCACCAAGTTGAAGAAATAAACAGGCAACAGCTGGCGAAGGTTACGTCAATGACTGATCCTATTCCGGCGCAGCTAAAAGTGTGTTGGCAACCTTGGTTCAGAAGAGTTAAATCAAGCGTAGCGAATGCATCGAGCAGACACCGGCCTCTAGCATTGGTAAGCGTGCTACACCATTCCAGAGCCCATGCATTGAAGTCTCCAGCTATGATGGCCGGGCTATGGCTCCGGACATTAACCGCAATTTCGTCCAGTGCACTGCTAAACTCATCGCTCGGAGGGAGGTAGCAGCTATATACCTGCAGCTATATATATGCGGAAGAGAGCTGCAGAGCTGTATTCTCTTCGCATTTCCAGATTTCTGCCGCCTACTAGCTTGTCCAGCGGGTTAACGCGCTTGCTTGCGGGCTGGCGACCCTTCACCACAGTCCAGTTCCCCGTTTTCTGATGATCAGCGCTCTGGCTAGCTGCGAGTCCTGCATCCTTTGGAGAAGGTGCCTGGCGTCTAGGTTTCTTTGACGGAGTTTTGCGTGGCTCCGGCAACGATTCTTTGAGCCTTCGTGTGAATATCACGCATCTCTACCGTGCCATTACTCTACCGATGGCTTAGTTTCCACATCGGTTGAGATAACGATTGGCGTGGAAATGCTGGAAAGAAGCTTTTGGAGGTCTTTTAGCTTTGCTAGCTCGTCTCTCAGGAGCGTGTTTATGTGACGCTGGCCACCAAAAAGTGTTGAGAGACCCTCTAGGGCAAGACTCATGGACTTGTTGGTCTCCTTGAAGATCGCATTTTGATCGCCCGCATCACCTCTAATTGCCGCCAACTGCTCAACACGCGGGGAACCAAGCAGGAGAGAAGGATACTGTTGATAAGCGTGATAAGCTCAATCCCGCTCTAGGCTGCGTCAATCTGGGCAGACGCCATGAAGTCCGTTGCGAGAGGTTGCCAATTAAAGATATTCGTCGTGCTATCGATTTTAACAATTAACGTATATTTCAATTATTAATAAGTGTTAAGTCTGCTTAATTGATTAAAATAAAACATAGATTTAAATTTTTGCTTGAATGGCCTAATGCCCTCAAAACGCCAGAAAAGGAGCTGTGGTCAATGCGAATCCAAATGAGTAGACTACCATAACTGAAGACGAAATAAATGCTGGAGGCTAAGAAACTTTAATAAAAAATGTTGCAGCGGATAGTTTTATCTCCTGAAGAAGGTCAGCGTCCTTGATGATTCAAGATTGTGATTCTGAGGTGCTGGTCTTTCCAACAAATTTCGCTGTTGTGAAAAGAAAAAGCACAGAAAGTTTTACAACCACAGTTAGATCAGAACTTAGGAATTGTGATAGAAGAGGTTGTAGAACAGATAAATTATTAATATTTGCAGCAATAATTTTATTTACTTACGAAATCACACTGCCACTACAGACATTTAGGCTGCTAATGCTCGTAACAAGGAGCAGGTTGAAAATGTAATTCGCTTTGATAATGGCTAAAGGATGTTGATGGGTATCCTTAGAGGTATAAGTCTGAGGTTGACCATGTTGAGCAGATCGATACAATTTTTAATGCCAGAGATCATTACAAACGGTACACACCTCATCACCTTCCGTTTCTCCGCAATTATCAATGACACAAAATATGTGAACCAGCGTGAGATATTAAATAAAATGCCAGGTATAGCGGGGTCACCGCTACTTAACATGATTAGCCACGACCCAGTTTTGAGTATGCCTGAAGTCCACAGGATGAACAATGACAATCTTCGTGTCAGCCAAGACGTCAAAAGCCAGTTGGCATACGCCGACTCATTCAATACATGGATTTTTTGTCGGTGTCGCTCTCAGCATCATTCTAAGTGGCTTTGTCACTATATGGCAAATCTCAAAAAGAAGACAAGCCTCGCGGAAAGTATGAAAAACCATCAACAACTATAAAATAACCGAGGAAGGCCATAATCTTAAGGGGGAATAGTTAACATATAGGAATTGTAGTAAATAGCACTAGTACCAAGAAAGCTAAAGATGCTTTATGTAAATAGTTTGATTTTTGTAGTCGCCCTACTAGAGTTATAACAGGACGTTAGCATCGGGCCAGTTTTTGCGAGAGCGAAGCATAGCGCATATTAATGTGGCGACGGGAGCAACTTAGGCTGACGGTTAAGATAATTGGTTAATGTTAGGTAAATTATCAGAGCCAATTCAGCAAGCAGATTGAATTAAGTTAATGAAAAAGGTTGAACATGCTATAAATTACCTTGTCCATAGAGGTAATCAGGAAATACCAAGTAAGGTGGCGTTTTGGAATAAATCAACCATTTCATTATTCTCTTCATATTCGGTTTACTCAAAAAGTAACGCTCAATTGGAACTTAATGTAACAAGGAATAGAATTATTCAGATAATCCAAGAATATCCGAATATGATACCCCCCCAACCGAGGCATTTATCTCGCCATAAGATGGACCGCATTGAGTTCGCACATAGATACTAGTTCTGTGATACAGCAAAAATATGCAAAAATTGACATATCCCACTTAAAATCATTGGTTAATTTAAATAAATTAAATCGAATTTAAATAATTTAAGTTAATCCAATAAGTATGTTCTGAAATGCGATTTCTATAACTTTTTTCATTTTCTATTACTAAAATCGAAAATCTACATGTCAAACATTTTATTTTTGTATAACAGAGTTATAAAAACTTGTTACATATAGAAAATATAAACTACTTAGTGATATAGCCTAAAGTTACTAAGCTATGCCATTTTATTAGCAAACTATCTAATGTCGTAAATGCGACTGCTTTTGATTTCCACATCAAAGAGTCGTGACCAATCGGCTATTACTCCGAACTGTAAAAGAAAAAGCGAACATGTTAATATACATTATTTACAAATTAAAATCACACCTACATCCGTGATGCTGTCGCAAAAGTTTAAATCCATCATTCGAAGCTTTGTGCAATGCACTAGAATACTATAAAATATTGAACAATTTATAGCATAATTGAAATGAATAATATTAGTTAACTTACTCATAAACACGTTCGTTCGTAATGTTAAAAATGCCCATTAGATCTAATTGTTCGAGATTTTTACCCAGTGTTGCAATATGTATTAGGTCACGTTCTGTAATTCCACGCACTGCCGATAGAAAAAGCTTTTTTAGTTTGGGACAATTTGAAAGAACTTCGTAAAGGCTGTCTCCCAAAGTAGCTTCCCGAAGGCTGGAAATTTGTTTTAGATTGTCAAAAAAGAACCGATAGTTAGCGAGATGCAAGTAAACTTACCACCAACCAAGATCCAACTCTTCCAGTTGCTGGCAGCGAGCTAAAGATTGCAGACCGCGAGGGGACAGGAAATGCGCTTTCCACATATCTAGCGAAATAAGTTGTGTATTGTAGGTGGACAGATGTGTTGCGACGTTATCCATATTTACAGAAACACCACAGAAGGCTGAATACAAAAAATAACTAAATGCTTTTATATCTCCATGAACGTAATTCTACCAACCTAGATTAAGGTGCTTTAGTTTTCGATTTCCCTCGAGCATGCTTAGAAACAGCTCAGACTCAAAGGCAGTTCGAAAGAGATCAAGTCGCTCTAAATTTGTTAGATTAGCCAGACAGGAAAAATTCAGCAATGGGGGATCGATAGCACAGTTTCGTAGACTCAACTCTACTTGAACGAAAAAATATTTACCAAAAAAATGTTACCATCATCACGTCGAACAAACCATTAAAAACCATATTGCAGAAAACAGGAGAACACGATTTCGAGATACCATACGCTCAGGTCCTTAGCTGCCTTTAGTTGTATTTGTACACAGCTTTTTCTACTGAACACTATTTTCTTTGGCCCATTGTTATTTAAGTTTCTTCAATAACTTATATATTAATGATTGAAATTTGGTTAAGAGATTTTTATCTTTTTGATCTGCCGGATCTGTTCGATTTGGTTAAGAGATTTTTATCTTTTTGATCTGCCGGATCTGATCGATCAATATATATTGTGCAACTTTATGCTTAACAAGTCAGGCAGCTACAGTCGTCCGACGCCTGTGGGAGACTCTGAACTAATCGGGGAAAGCAAAAAAAAATAAAACAAATATAAAACAAAATTTAAAGCCAAATAAGCTTAAGCAATGTTCAACTCATTATCGTTCGTTCTTGGAAGAGAGCAGCAATAGTGAGTAAGCGCGCAAGAGCGAAAGGGAAAACAAACAACCGTTACTTTTTTTGCGCGTTGCTGTGTATACACGTATAACTGTAACTGTCCAGCGCGTCTGTTTTTACTGAGATGCTTATTATGAAAACTATGCTGACAAATCAATTGGTGGTTAAAAACGCGTCTTGTGCCTACATATTGCTTTTATAAAATTTTAAAAACATTAAAAATTTTGTCTGGGATGCACCAAGATTCGAACCGCAGACCTCTCACACGCAAATCGTACGTCTTATAACTTGAGCCACCGCCTTACATACTGCACGGTCGCCAACGTCAATGCATATACAGCACGAGTGTTTACATTTGTCATATATATACATATATACGAATTTCTAACGAAATTTGGTTATTGCATTCTTTTAAATTCTTAACATTTTCTGACAAAAAAGGCAAATTTGATAATATATGTATATATAAAATAAAAGTAATTAATTTATAATTATTAAAAAATGTAATTTGGAATTGTCAGCAGTGGGATTCGAACTCGCGCCTGTGCGGCAATTTTGGCCGCAGAGGTGCCATGAACCTGGTGATCATTCATTCCTTAATATCTTCTATGTTTATGATCCGATCGTGCTGAAATTTTCAGAAAACGTCCGCACAGGGACATCCTCCATATGTGCCAAATTTAAAGTCGGTAGCTTCAGTAATACGTTTTTTTCGATTTGCGGGGGCGGAAGGGGGCGTGGCAAAAATCTAAAACAAACTTGATCTGCGTGCAAACTATACACGTCACCAAATTTGGTTACTCTAGCTCTTATAGTCTCTGAGATCTAGGTGTTCATACAGACGGACAGACGGACAGTCGGATAGACGGACATGGCTATATCGTCTCGGCTGTTGATGCTGATCAAGAATATATATACTTTATAGGGTCTGCCACGCCTCCTTCTGCCTGTTACGCACATTTCGCTTTCGTCAAACCTAGTAGACATTGAACTTTTAGTTCAGAGTCTAAGAAAACGAATATAAAAACAGGCTTAAGATATATAAGATAAAATTATTATACCATACAATACATAGAGGGTTCATTCGGTACAAGAAATTTATATCATTTTTTTGTTTCACCATTCAAATATATCCTAAAACAAGTCAGGCAGCTACAGTCGGGATACGACTGTGGGAGACTCTGAACTAATCGGGGAAAGCAAAAAAAATAAAGCAAATATAAAACTAAATTTAAAGCCAAATAAGCTTAAGCAATGTTCAACTCATTATCGTTCGTTCTTGGAAGAGAGCAGCAATAGTGAGTGAGCGCGCAAGAGCGCAAGGGAAAACAAACAACCGTTACTTTTTTTGCGCTTTGCTGTGTATACACGTATAATTGGAACTGTACAGCGCGCGTCTGTTTTTACTGAGATGCTTAATGACAACTATGCTGACAAATCAATTGGTGGTTAAAAACGCGTCTTGTGCATATATATTGCTTTTATAAAATTTTAAAAACATAAAAATTTTGTTTGGGATGCAACAAGATTCGAACCGCAGACCTCTCACACGCAAATCGTACGTCTTATAACTTGAGCTACCGCCTTAAATACTGCGCAGTCGGCAACGTCAATACATATACAGCACGAGTTTTTGCATTTGTCATATATATACATATATGTATACGAAATTCTAACGAAATTTGGTTATTGCTTTCTCTTAAATTCTTAACATTTTCTGACAAATAAGGCAAAATTAATAATATATGTATATATAAAATAAAAGTAATTAATTTATAATTATTAAAAAATGTATTTTATAATTGTCAGCAGTGGGATTCGAACTCGGGCCTTTGCGGCGTTTCTTGTTGTTGTTGTTTTAACTAAAGCAATTCTGGCCGCAGAGGTGCCATGAACCTGCTGATCATTCATTCCCTAATATCTTTTATGTTTATGAACCGATCGTGCTGAAATTTTCAGAAAACGTCCGAAATAGGACATCCTCCATATATGCCAAATCTGAATTAAATCTAAAGTCGGTAGCTCCAGTAATACGTTTTTTTTCGATATGCGGAGGCGAAAGGGGGCGTGGCAAAAATCTAAAACAAACTTGATCTGCGTGCAAACTATACACGTGTTATCACCAAATTTAGTTACTCTAGCTCTTATAGTCTCTGAGATCTAGGTGTTCATACAGACGGACAGACGGACAGTCGGACAGACGGACATGGCTATATCGTCCCGGCTAATGATGCTGATCAAGAATATATATACTTTATAGGGTCTGCCACGCCTCCTTTTGCCTATTACGCACATTTCGCATTCGTCAAACCTAATAGACTTTGAACTTTTAGTTCAGAGTCTAATTATAAATTATTAAAATAAAAAGTAAAAATTTGGCAAATTTACCGTTAATGTATTTTACAGTTGTACAAACAAAAAGTTATTAATTTCTTCACATATACATATTTGTATACAGAAGCCAACAATTTCAACCAATTATTTTAATAATTTGTATATTTTGAAACAAAAATTTTATCGATATAACATTCTCGATAAAAATAGAAATGTATAATAAATAATAAACAAGTCAGGCAGCTACAGTCGGGATACGACTGTGGGAGACTCTGAACTAATCGGGGAAAGCAAAAAAATTAAGTAATATATATTATGATTAACTTCAATAAATACTTTTTATATCATTTTGTCGCCGCTCGAATTCACTTCCTATTAAGCAAATATAAATGTACATTTAAATGCCAAATAAGCTTAAGCAATGTTCAACTCATCGTTCGTTCTTGGAAGAGAGCAGCAATAGTGAGTGAGCGCGCAAGAGTGAAGGGGAAAACAAACAACCGTTACTTTTTTTGGCGCGTTGCTGTGTTTACACGTATAACTGTAACTGTACAGCGCGTCTGTTTTTACTGAGATGCTTATGAAAACTATGCTGACAAATCAATTGGTGGTTAAAAACGCGTCTTGTGCATATATATTGATTTTATAAAATTTTAAAAACATTAAATTTTGTCTGGGATGCAACAAGCTTCGAACGCCAGACCTCTCACACTCAAATCGTACGTCCTATAACTTGAGCCACCGCCTTATATACTGCACGGTCGGCAACCGCAATACATATACAGCACGAGTTTTTGCATTTGTCATAAACATATATATATACGAATTTCTAACGAAATTTGGTTATGGCTTTCTCTTAAATTCTTAACATTTTCTGACAAATAAGGCCAAATTAATAATATATGTACATATAAAATAAAAGTAATTAATTTATAATTATTAAAAAATGTAATTTGGAATTCGAACTCGCGCCTGTGCGGCAATTTTGGCCGCAGAGGTGCCATGAACCTGGTGATCATTCATTCCTTAATATCTTCTATGTTGATGATCCGATCGTGCTGAAATTCAGAAAACGTCCGCAAAGGGAAATACTCCATATGTGCCAAATCTGAATTAAATCTAAAGTCGGTAGCTCCAGTAATACGTTTTTTCGATTTGCGGAGGCGGAAGGGGGCGTGGCAAAAATCTAAAACAAACTCGATCTGCGTGCAAACTATACACGTATTGTCACCAAATTTGGTTACTCTAGCTCTTATAGTCTCTGAGATCTAGGTGTTCATACAGACGGACAGACGGACAGTCGGATAGACGGACATGGCTATATCGTCTCGGCTGTTGATGCTGATCAAGAATATATATACTTTATAGGGTCTGCCACGCCTCCTTCTGCCTGTTACGCACATTTCGCTTTCGTCAAACCTAGTAGACAATGAACTTTTAGTTCAGAGTCTAAGAAAACGAATATAAAAACAGGCTTAAGATATATAAGATAAAATTATTATACCATACAATACATAGAGGGTTCATTCGGTACAAGAAATTTATATCATTTTTTTGTTTCACCATTCAAATATATCCTAAAACAAGTCAGGCAGCTACAGTCGGGATACGACTGTGGGAGACTCTGAACTTATCGGGGAAAGAAAAAAAAATAAAGCAAAAATATAAAACTAAATTTAAAGCCAAATAAGCTTAAGCAATGTTCAACTCATTATCGTTCGTTCTTGGAAGAGAGCAGCAATAGTGAGTGAGCGCGCAAGAGCGCAAGGGAAAACAAACAACCGTTACTTTTTTTGCGCTTTGCTGTGTATACACGTATAACTGGAACTGTACAGCGCGCGTCTGTTTTTACTGAGATGCTTAATGAAAACTATGCTGACAAATCAATTGGTGGTTAAAAACGCGTCTTGTGCATATATATTGCTTTTATAAAATTTTAAAAACATAAAAATTTTGTTTGGGATGCAACAAGATTCGAACCGCAGACCTCTCACACGCAAATCGTACGTCTTATAACTTGAGCTACCGCCTTAAATACTGCGCAGTCGGCAACGTCAATACATATACAGCACGAGTTTTTGCATTTGTCATATATATACATATATGTATACGAAATTCTAACGAAATTTGGTTATTGCTTTCTCTTAAATTCTTAACATTTTCTGACAAATAAGGCAAAATTAATAATATATGTATATATAAAATAAAAGTAATTAATTTATAATTATTAAAAAATGTATTTTATAATTGTCAGCAGTGGGATTCGAACTCGGGCCTTTGCGGCGTTTCTTGTTGTTGTTGTTTTAACTAAAGCAATTCTGGCCGCAGAGGTGCCATGAACCTGCTGATCATTCATTCCCTAATATCTTTTATGTTTATGAACCGATCGTGCTGAAATTTTCAGAAAACGTCCGAAATAGGACATCCTCCATATATGCCAAATCTGAATTAAATCTAAAGTCGGTAGCTCCAGTAATACGTTTTTTTTCGATATGCGGAGGCGAAAGGGGGCGTGGCAAAAATCTAAAACAAACTTGATCTGCGTGCAAACTATACACGTGTTATCACCAAATTTAGTTACTCTAGCTCTTATAGTCTCTGAGATCTAGGTGTTCATACAGACGGACAGACGGACAGTCGGACAGACGGACATGGCTATATCGTCCCGGCTAATGATGCTGATCAAGAATATATATACTTTATAGGGTCTGCCACGCCTCCTTTTGCCTATTACGCACATTTCGCATTCGTCAAACCTAATAGACTTTGAACTTTTAGTTCAGAGTCTAATTATAAATTATTAAAATAAAAAGTAAGAATTTGGCAAATTTACCGTTAATGTATTTTACAGTTGTACAAACAAAAAGTTATTAATTTCTTCACATATACATATTGGTATACAGAAGCCAACAATTTCAACCAATTATTTTAATAATTTTTATATTTTGAAACAAAAATTTTATCGAAATAACATTCTCGATAAAAATAGAAATGTATAATAAATAATAAACAAGTCAGGCAGCTACAGTCGGGATACGACTGTGGGAGACTCTGAACTAATCGGGGAAAGCAAAAAAATTAAGTAATATATATTATGATTAACTTCAATAAATACTTTTTATATCATTTTGTCGTCGCTCGAATTCACTTCCTATTAAGCAAATATAAATGTACATTTAAATGCCAAATAAGCTTAAGCAATGTTCAACTCATCGTTCGTTCTTGGAAGAGAGCAGCAATAGTGAGTGAGCGCGCAAGAGTGAAGGGGAAAACAAACAACCGTTCCTTTTTTTGGCGCGTTGCTGTGTTTACACATATAACTGTAACTGTACAGCGCGTCTGTTTTTACTGAGATGCTTATGAAAACTATGCTGACAAATCAATTGGTGGTTAAAAACGCGTCTTGTGCATATATATTGATTTTATAACATTTTAAAAACATTAAATTTTGTCTGGGATGCAACAAGCTTCGAACGCCAGACCTCTCACACTCAAATCGTACGTCCTATAACTTGAGCCACCGCCTTATATACTGCACGGTCGGCAACCGCAATACATATACAGCACGAGTTTTTGCATTTGTCATAAACATATATATATACGAATTTCTAACGAAATTTGGTTATGGCTTTCTCTTAAATTCTTAACATTTTCTGACAAATAAGGCCAAATTAATAATATATGTACATATAAAATAAAAGTAATTAATTTATAATTATTAAAAAATGTAATTTGGAATTGTCAGTAGTGGGATTCGAACTCGCGCCTGTGCGGCAATTTTGGCCGCAGAGGTGCCATGAACCTGGTGATCATTCATTCCTTAATATCTTCTATGTTGATGATCCGATCGTGCTGAAATTCAGAAAACGTCCGCAAAGGGAAATACTCCATATGTGCCAAATCTGAATTAAATCTAAAGTCGGTAGCTCCAGTAATACGTTTTTTCGATTTGCGGAGGCGAAAGGGGGCGTGGCAAAAATCTAAAACAAACTTGATCTGCTTGCAAACTATACACGTGTTATCACCAAATTTGGTTACTCTAGCTCTTATAGTCTCTGAGATCTAGGTGTTCATACAAACGGACAGACGGACATGGCTATATCGTCTCGGCTGTTGATGCTGATCAAGAATAAATATACTTTATAGGGTCTGCCACGCCTCCTTCTGCCTGTTACGCACATTTTGCTTTCGACTAACCTAGTAGACTTTCAACTTTTAGTTCAGAGTCTAAAAAAGAAAATGAAATAACAATATTGTGTATCGTAAAGCTGCCGTCAGTATCGACATATGAACAGAGCTATTTCAATGTTCGATTGCGTCGCTTCTTTAAAAGAATAAATACAGCGCGCAAGCATTGGCATGGACTTTGCCAAACTTCACTATATATGCATAATGAGAACATGAGAGAGTATCTACTGAATAAATACACACAGAAACGAAATGTGAGCGCATACACATAGCACGGCCTATGTTCAGTTCTGCTGTCTAACCCAGACTGAAAACATTTTCGGCGTTGCAGCGTTTTGCTCTCTGGGGTTCTACGCTATGCCGTAAGTAAATCAATTTCGTGCACCAAATGACCCCTCTATGTATTGTATGCTTAGTGACAATACTAAAAAGCTATGTTATATTTTTTTGGGATATCGCTAGAATCAACAAGGTTTTTCATTTATGCGGCAGGGCCCTTAGACTTTGATCAAACCTCAACAAAACAAAAGAGACCATACTAGCCTTTCCAAATAGCGGTACTAGTTCCACCAATCCCATTGGGCCACTAGGTTTTGTGGTGGCTACAGAACGATGCCTGTCATTTTGGGTACACAGCAGCACACAAAAAGTGCAGCTGTGCTCCCATTTGATGCAGGGCGATGTTTGGTTTCATCGAGAAGCCATCTAGAGCAGAAGTACCGCCAAAGAGAAAGCGCTTTACCCAGAAAGTCATTTGCCCAAATTGCCAAAACGGATCTTCAACTGGGATTTCAACCACGGCAGTGTATACGGAAGAGCTCCATGTAATAATGCGGATATAGGTTGCAAAGTTTTTGCATTAGTGACCACAGAAATGATTTTTTAAAGTGAGCTACATTAAAAAAATGCAAACAATAATTCCACTGTTGATGCGTGAGCACGACTAACAATTCTCATCATGCATCGCACGTAAAGCTGCGGGTATTTTTGCTAGTAACATTGGAATAACAAAGAAAACATGCCTGTCAAATTATCACAGACTATGCCTACTGTCTCAATGCAGCTGGCATTAAGAAATTTGCAAGAATTCAACCGAAGGTGGGTGAGATTGTCGCCTCGTTGAGTTAGAAATCTGTGAAAATCAAGAAGGTAAGGAACTGACTCAAAATGGAAACAATCGGATTTTATGACTAACTTCTTGAACTCGGTAGGAGAAACTTCACAAAATCCGCCACACCACGATAAATCAAGTTTTCGCAACATCGTGGCGCGCCGAGCCAGAGTACACAATAATTTAGAGTTGGCCAACTCCCAGTAAGGCTTAAGGCTAAGCTCTCCATACAGCAATGGATGTGTGGAGATGTCATAGAATAATCGCGATGCTTAACCAATGCGAAAGAGCGACTTTAGATCCAGGTAACTGAGTATTTTTAATAGGATTTCAAACTACAAGAAAAACGTAGCACATGAGATAAGACGAAATGCGCAACTTATAAATAAAATTGGTTAGCGCACCGGAAGATCCGATATACTAATACTGCTATAAAATTGCTGTCTGGATTCCATTTGGCTGTTCATCACAAACTGGTTCAGGTGTTGTTAATAAAATCATGCAATTGCAAGAGCGATTGAACGAATAATTTAGCTAATTTTGCGGTTTCATCTATCATACTAGCAAATTCTGACAGGTTACTCGAATGCCTTAAATAGTCCCTTTGTTCCCATACCAATACTTTCCCGTCTACCACCGGAATGTAGATGGAGTTGGAGTAGTCAACAATCCGACAATGTACTAACCCTAACAATAAAAGGACTGGAAGTTTAATCCTGCAAAAGATAGAAAAGGAGGAAATAAAGATAATTGTGCGCTTAAATATCAATCTTACCCTCTGCGTTTTCTCGCATGTAAGTAAATGCTACTTAAGGTTGTCCTGATGGACCACCCTCCCTTTAATGAGAACAGACGTTCTTAGGTCTGCTTGAATCGTTTACTCTGTGCAAAGCGGTGTTAACTTATTTCCCAACCATTTATTGTTTTTTGCCAACACTTTTCCGGCTACTTCAAAAACTCTATTTTGCCTGTTTGGGTTAGATCTTTCAATATTGTCATATTGGGCTTTAGCAATTTTAGTTTTAGTTGTCTGCCTCAGTTCGCTAAACGCTGCGTGAATTATGTCCCCGATGGTACGTGGGCGAATGTATCGATCGATTGTAAGCTATTGTTGCCCTCTAAATTAGCTCGACTGTGTCAACAGACATTTCAAGTTTAAAAGATCTAGCTATGTTCGCAAGAGTGCCATGAAAACTACTTGCCCATTTGAACAGCTGTGAAGAGGTGGTGCATTCACATTGTCTATGTCATATATGTCCTATAGAAGTGTTCTAATTGTCTCCAAATTAAAATTTATCATCGCAATAAATCGTTTTCGTTCGTGGAAATAGGTTTAGATGCGGAGTCAGGGCACATTTTTAGGTGCCTACCATGGGTTGCTTTTGTACATGTCTTGCAATTTATTACCACCTTATTGGCTAACTTTTCCATTTATGGAAAATAATAATCACGAAGGATTTGTTTCACATTTTCCAGAACGACCCAACGCGCGCAATTGTGTTCAGTGATAACAATTTCAATTAGTTCACCTTTGTCTGTAATTCATGCAATTCTAGATTTTAGTTACCGGAAAATATAGCACTAAATCGTGTTGTATACTGGCTAACGTTGGCATATCACAATAAATCGCGTTTAATGAGTTGTTATTAATGAGTGGTTTGATTACTTCAAGTAAAGTGGTTGTACCTGTGCAATTTATTAGGTGGCGAATTTTTTTTGCCAAAATGTATGGCGTCTTTTTTTAACGGGAATTTCGTTGCAGCGTCTGACTGCACTTAATTTTCAAAATTATTCAAATTCTGCTGGAACCGAGCATCTGCCCCGAAATTTTCTTTGTCAGGTTTGGAGAACACCTTTGCATTGATTTTGACAATGTATGATTTCCATCTTTTAATTTTCGCATTTGTATTCCGTTGTAATGGTAATTAGTTTTCCTCCTTGAGAGAGAACTGCACCGATGCCGTCCATGGAAGCGTTAGTGGTTAAGTCGAAAGTCTTTTTAAAATCCGGGTACATGTGAATAACATCCTTGGAGGCCAGTATGTTCGTCAGACTTTAGAAGGCGTTTCGTTGAATTTTATTAAACTCAATTTCTACCTCCTTGGACATATGCTTCCTCACCGAGCCATTTTCTTCTTTGAGAATGTTGGTCAAAGGCCAAGGCGAAATCCTTAAGGATTCCACTGTAATAACGATCTAGGCCAAGGAATGACCGTAAACTGAAAAAGTTTTTATGCTCAACATATTCCTGTATAGCTCTAACTTTTACGGGGTCAGTTTTTGCCCGTTTTTGGTTACTATAAAGCCCAAGAATTCGATGCTCTCTTTAAAGAACTTCGTTTTTACTTGTGATACCCTCATATTGCCACCATATAAGCATTAAAAATTGAATCGATATGCTTAACATGATCGACCTAAGACTCATACCTGCGCCCTGTTACGAGCATTAGCTGCCGAAATGTCTATAGTGGCAGTGTGCTTTCGTAAGCAAATGGAATTATTGTTGCAAATATTATTATAGTTAAGAAACAATTTATTTGTTCTTCAACCTCTTCTATCATAATTCCTAAGTTCTGATCTAACTATGATTGTAAAACTTTCTGTGCATTTTCTTTTCACATCAGCGAAAATTGTTGGAAAGGTCAGCACTTTAGAATCACAATCTTGAATCATATCCAAAGGACGCTGACCTTCTCCAGGAGATAAATCTATTCGCTGCAACATTTTTAATTAGTGTTTCTTGCCTGCCTCCAGATTGAGGCAGCATACATCGAGATTGAGCTTATCACGCTTATCAACAGCATCCTCCTCTCCTGTTTGGTTCCCCGCGAGTTGATCATGATGCGTGTTAGTGCACGACATGAGCTTACCGCTTTTTCCTGAACCGCTCTCAAGTGCTCACGGAAGCCCAGGCGTTTGTCAAGCGTACCTCCATATAGCGAAAGCCCCATTTTGAAAGCACGACACTATCTCCACCCTCTTCTGGCTGCTGACGAGCACCGCCTCAATTTAATGAGTTGCCAGCTCTAATCCAACTGAGCTTAGCCACTGCATCACCAGCTAATTGCCGTACTACAGATCATTTCAGCCTCTCCTAGGTGCTTAGCGACAACCACGAGAGCCACATCGTCTGCATACTCTACAATTTGGCAATCTTCGAGGAGTGTCAAGCGTAAAATGCCATCATACATAACGTTCCATAAGAGAGGCCCCAGAGCTAAGCCTTGGAGCACTCCCGAGGTTATGCTATGCCCCTTCGTTCCAACCAAGGTGGTGTAACGCAGTTACCGCCTACTGGCCACTATGCTAGCGTCGCATGCCCGTTTGAGATGATAGGACAGCTGATCTGTCATACTCTCTGCCGAACCTGCGACCACCAGATCGCTCATCAAATTAGCAAATGTTTACGGTGTTAATGAGCTCTCCATATACACCATGCCCAAGGGCACATAACTCCGCACTCGCCTATTGGGTATCCCAGTGGAGAACAAGATGTGTTGGTGATCACTCGCGGTGTAGTGGTCTCCTATCCACCAAGTTGAAGAAATAAACAGGCAACAGCTGGCGAAGGTTACGTCAATGACTGATCCTATTCCGGCGCAGCTAAAAGTGTGTTGGCAACCTTGGTTCAGAAGAGTTAAATCAAGCGTAGCGAATGCATCGAGCAGACACCGGCCTCTAGCATTGGTAAGCGTGCTACACCATTCCAGAGCCCATGCATTGAAGTCTCCAGCTATGATGGCCGGGCTATGGCTCCGGACATTAACCGCAATTTCGTCCAGTGCACTGCTAAACTCATCGCTCGGAGGGAGGTAGCAGCTATATACCTGCAGCTATATATATGCGGAAGAGAGCTGCAGAGCTGTATTCTCTTCGCATTTCCAGATTTCTGCCGCCTACTAGCTTGTCCAGCGGGTTAACGCGCTTGCTTGCGGGCTGGCGACCCTTCACCACAGTCCAGTTCCCCGTTTTCTGATGATCAGCGCTCTGGCTAGCTGCGAGTCCTGCATCCTTTGGAGAAGGTGCCTGGCGTCTAGGTTTCTTTGACGGAGTTTTGCGTGGCTCCGGCAACGATTCTTTGAGCCTTCGTGTGAATATCACGCATCTCTACCGTGCCATTACTCTACCGATGGCTTAGTTTCCACATCGGTTGAGATAACGATTGGCGTGGAAATGCTGGAAAGAAGCTTTTGGAGGTCTTTTAGCTTTGCTAGCTCGTCTCTCAGGAGCGTGTTTATGTGACGCTGGCCACCAAAAAGTGTTGAGAGACCCTCTAGGGCAAGACTCATGGACTTGTTGGTCTCCTTGAAGATCGCATTTTGATCGCCCGCATCACCTCTAATTGCCGCCAACTGCTCAACACGCGGGGAACCAAGCAGGAGAGAAGGATACTGTTGATAAGCGTGATAAGCTCAATCCCGCTCTAGGCTGCGTCAATCTGGGCAGACGCCATGAAGTCCGTTGCGAGAGGTTGCCAATTAAAGATAATCGTCGTGCTATCGATTTTAACAATTAACGTATATTTCAATTATTAATAAGTGTTAAGTCTGCTTAATTGATTAAAATAAAACATAGATTTAAATTTTTGCTTGAATGGCCTAATGCCCTCAAAACGCCAGAAAAGGAGCTGTGGTCAATGCGAATCCAAATGAGTAGACTACCATAACTGAAGACGAAATAAATGCTGGAGGCTAAGAAACTTTAATAAAAAATGTTGCAGCGGATAGTTTTATCTCCTGAAGAAGGTCAGCGTCCTTGATGATTCAAGATTGTGATTCTGAGGTGCTGGTCTTTCCAACAAATTTCGCTGTTGTGAAAAGAAAAAGCACAGAAAGTTTTACAACCACAGTTAGATCAGAACTTAGGAATTGTGATAGAAGAGGTTGTAGAACAGATAAATTATTAATATTTGCAGCAATAATTTTATTTACTTACGAAATCACACTGCCACTACAGACATTTAGGCTGCTAATGCTCGTAACAAGGAGCAGGTTGAAAATGTAATTCGCTTTGATAATGGCTAAAGGATGTTGATGGGTATCCTTAGAGGTATAAGTCTGAGGTTGACCATGTTGAGCAGATCGATACAATTTTTAATGCCAGAGATCATTACAAACGGTACACACCTCATCACCTTCCGTTTCTCCGCAATTATCAATGACACAAAATATGTGAACCAGCGTGAGATATTAAATAAAATGCCAGGTATAGCGGGGTCACCGCTACTTAACATGATTAGCCACGACCCAGTTTTGAGTATGCCTGAAGTCCACAGGATGAACAATGACAATCTTCGTGTCAGCCAAGACGTCAAAAGCCAGTTGGCA
Source organism: Drosophila macrospina (assembly GCA_035042075.1). Taxonomy (NCBI): domain Eukaryota; kingdom Metazoa; phylum Arthropoda; class Insecta; order Diptera; family Drosophilidae; genus Drosophila; species Drosophila macrospina. The sequence goes on along the minus strand of JAWNLW010000592.1, from coordinate 10,649 downwards.
TACGCCGACTCATTCAATACATGGATTTTTTGTCGGTGTCGCTCTCAGCATCATTCTAAGTGGCTTTGTCACTATATGGCAAATCTCAAAAAGAAGACAAGCCTCGCGGAAAGTATGAAAAACCATCAACAACTATAAAATAACCGAGGAAGGCCATAATCTTAAGGGGGAATAGTTAACATATAGGAATTGTAGTGAATAGCACTAGTACCAAGAAAGCTAAAGATGCTTTATGTAAATAGTTTGATTTTTGTAGTCGCCCTACTAGAGTTATAACAGGACGTTAGCATCGGGCCAGTTTTTGCGAGAGCGAAGCATAGCGCATATTAATGTGGCGACGGGAGCAACTTAGGCTGACGGTTAAGATAATTGGTTAATGTTAGGTAAATTATCAGAGCCAATTCAGCAAGCAGATTGAATTAAGTTAATGAAAAAGGTTGAACATGCTATAAATTACCTTGTCCATAGAGGTAATCAGGAAATACCAAGTAAGGTGGCGTTTTGGAATAAATCAACCATTTCATTATTCTCTTCATATTCGGTTTACTCAAAAAGTAACGCTCAATTGGAACTTAATGTAACAAGGAATAGAATTATTCAGATAATCCAAGAATATCCGAATATGATACCCCCCCAACCGAGGCATTTATCTCGCCATAAGATGGACCGCATTGAGTTCGCACATAGATACTAGTTCTGTGATACAGCAAAAATATGCAAAAATTGACATATCCCACTTAAAATCATTGGTTAATTTAAATAAATTAAATCGAATTTAAATAATTTAAGTTAATCCAATAAGTATGTTCTGAAATGCGATTTCTATAACTTTTTTCATTTTCTATTACTAAAACCAAAAATCTACATGTCAAACATTTTATTTTTGTATAACAGAGTTATAAAAACTTGTTACATATAGAAAATATAAACTACTTAGTGATATAGCCTAAAGTTACTAAGCTATGCCATTTTATTAGCAAACTATCTAATGTCGTAAATGCGACTGCTTTTGATTTCCACATCAAAGAGTCGTGACCAATCGGCTATTACTCCGAACTGTAAAAGAAAAAGCGAACATGTTAATATACATTATTTACAAATTAAAATCACACCTACATCCGTGATGCTGTCGCAAAAGTTTAAATCCATCATTCGAAGCTTTGTGCAATGCACTAGAATACTATAAAATATTGAACAATTTATAGCATAATTGAAATGAATAATATTAGTTAACTTACTCATAAACACGTTCGTTCGTAATGTTAAAAATGCCCATTAGATCTAATTGTTCGAGATTTTTACCCAGTGTTGCAATATGTATTAGGTCACGTTCTGTAATTCCACGCACTGCCGATAGAAAAAGCTTTTTTAGTTTGGGACAATTTGAAAGAACTTCGTAAAGGCTGTCTCCCAAAGTAGCTTCCCGAAGGCTGGAAATTTGTTTTAGATTGTCAAAAAAGAACCGATAGTTAGCGAGATGCAAGTAAACTTACCACCAACCAAGATCCAACTCTTCCAGTTGCTGGCAGCGAGCTAAAGATTGCAGACCGCGAGGGGACAGGAAATGCGCTTTCCACATATCTAGCGAAATAAGTTGTGTATTGTAGGTGGACAGATGTGTTGCGACGTTATCCATATTTACAGAAACACCACAGAAGGCTGAATACAAAAAATAACTAAATGCTTTTATATCTCCATGAACGTAATTCTACCAACCTAGATTAAGGTGCTTTAGCTTTCGATTTCCCTCGAGCATGCTTAGAAGCAGCTCAGACTCAAAGGCAGTTCGAAAGAGATCAAGTCGCTCTAAATTTTTAGATTAGCCAGACAGGAAAAATTCAGCAATGGGGGATCGATAGCACAGTTTCGTAGACACAACTCTACTTGAACGAAAAAACATTTAACAAAAAAAGTTACCATCACCACGTCGAACAAACCATTAAAAACCATATTGCAGAAAACAAGAGAACACGATTTCGAGATACCATACGCTCAGGTGCTTAGCTGCCTTTAGTTGTATTTGTACACAGCTTTTTCTACTGAACACTATTTTCTTTGGCCCATTGTTATTTAAGTTTCTTCAATAACTCATATATTAATGATTAAAATTTGGTTAAGAGATTTTTATCCTTTTGATCTGCCGGATCTCTTCGATCAATATATATTGTGCAACTTTATGCTTTAAAAAAACGAATATAAAAACAGGTTTAAGATATATAAGATAAAATTATTATACCATACAATACATAGAGGGTTCAATTGGTACAAGAAATTTATATCATTTTTTTGTTTCACCATTCAAATATATCCTAAAATTATAAATTATTAAAATAAGAAGTAAAAATTTGGCAAATTTACCGTTGATGTATTTTACAGTTGTACAAACAAAAAGTTATTAATTTCTGCACATATACATATTGGTATACAGAAGCCAACAATTTCAACCAATTATTTTAATAATTTGTATATTTTGAAACAAAAATTTTATCGAAATAACATTCTCGATAAAAATAGAAATGTATAATAAATAATAAACAAGTCAAGCAGCTACAGTCGGGATTCGACTGTGGGAGACTCTGAACTAATCGGGGAAAGCAAAAAAATTAAGTAATATACATATATTATGATTAACTTCAATAAATACTTTTTATATCATTTTGTCGCCGCTCGAATTCACTTCCTATTAAGCAAATATAAATGTACATTTAAATGCCAAATAAGCTTAAGCAATGTTCAACTCATCGTTCGTTCTTGGAAGAGAGCAGCAATAGTGAGTGAGCGCGCAAGAGTGAAGGGGAAAACAAACAACCGTTCCTTTTTTTGGCGCGTTGCTGTGTTTACACGTATAACTGTAACTGTACAGCGCGTCTGTTTTTACTGAGATGCTTATGAAAACTATGCTGACAAATCAATTGGTGGTTAAAAACGCGTCTTGTGCATATATATTGATTTTATAAAATTTTAAAAACATTAAATTTTGTCTGGGATGCAACAAGCTTCGAACGCCAGACCTCTCACACGCAAATCGTACGTCCTATAACTTGAGCCACCGCCTTATATACTGCACGGTCGGCAACCGCAATACATATACAGCACGAGTTTTTGCATTTGTCATAAACATATATATATCCGAATTTCTAACGAAATTTGGTTATTGCTTTCTCTTAAATTCTTAACATTTTCTGACAAATAAGGCCAAATTAATAATATATGTACATATAAAATAAAAGTAATTAATTTATAATTATTAAAAAATGTAATTTGGAATTGTCAGCAGTGGGATTCGAACTCGCGCCTGTGCGGCAATTTTGGCCGCAGAGGTGCCATGAACCTGGTGATCATTCATTCCTTAATATCTTCTATGTTGATGATCCGATCGTGCTGAAATTCAGAAAACGTCCGCAAGGGACATACTCCATATGTGCCAAATCTGAATTAAATCTAAAGTCGGTAGCTCCAGTAATACGTTTTTTTTCGATTTGCGGAGGCGAAAGGGGGCGTGGCAAAAATATAAAAAAAACTTGATCTGCGTGCACACTATACGCGTGTTGTCACCAAATTTGGTAACTCTAGCTCTCATAGTCTTTGAGATCTAGGTGTTCATACAGATGAACAGACAGTCGGATAGACGGACATGGCTATATCGTCTCGGCTGTTAATGCTGATCAAGAATATATATACTTTATAGGGTCTGCCACGCCTCCTTCTGCCTGTTACGCACATTTTGCTTTCGACAAACCTAGTAGACTTTGAACTTTTAGTTCAGAGTCTAAAAAATAAAATGAAATAACAATATTGTGTATCGTAAAGCTGCCGTCAGTATCGACATATGAACAGAGGTATTTCAATGTTCGATTGCGTCGCTTCTTTCAAAGAATAAATACAGCACGCAAGCATTGGCATGGACCTTGCCAAACTTCACTATATATGCATACTGAGAATATGAGTGAGTATCTACTGAATACATACACACAGAAACGAAATGTGAGCGCATACACATAGCACGGCCTATGTTCAGTTCTGCAGCGTTTTGCTCTCTGGGGTTCTACGCTATGCCGTAAGTAAATCAATTTCGTGCACCAAATGACCCCTCTATGTATTGTATGCTTAGTGACAATACTAAAAAGCTATGTTATATTTTTTGGGAAATCGCTAGAATCAACAAGGTTTTTCATTTATGCGGCAGGGCCCTCAGGCTTTGGCCAAGCCTCAATAAAACAGAAGAGACCATACTAGCCTTTCCAAATAGCGGTACTAGTTCCACCAATCCCATTGGGCCACTAGGTTTGTGGTGGCTACAGAACGATGCCTGTCATTTTGGGTACACAGAAGCACACAAAAAGTGCAGCTGTGCTCCCATTTGATGCAGGGCGATGTTTGGTTTCATCGAGAAGCCATCTAGAGCAGAAGTACCGCCAAAGAAAAAGCGCTTTACCCAGAAAGTCATTTGCCCAAATTGCCAAAACGGATCTTCAACTGGGATTTCAACCACGGCAGTGTATACGGAAGAGCTCCATGTAATAATGCGGATATAGGTTGCAAAGTTTTTGCATTAGTGACCACAGAAATGATTTTTTAAAGTGAGCTACATTAAAAAAATGCAAACAATAATTCCACTGTTGATGCGTGAGCACGACTAACAATTATCATCATGCATCGCACGTGAAGCTGCGGGTATTTTTGCTAGTAAGATTGGAATAACAAAGAAAACATACCTGTCAAATTATCACAGACTATGCCTACTGTCTCAATGCAGCTGGCATTAAGAAATTTGCAAGAATTCAACCGAAGGTGGGTGAGATTGTCGCCTCGTTGAGTTAGAAATCTGTGAAAATCGAGAAGGTAAGGAACTGAGTCAAAATGAAAACAATCGGATTTTATGACTAACTTCTTGAACTCGGTAGGAGAAACTTCACAAAATCCGCCACACCACGATAAATCCAGTTTTCGCAACATCGTGGCGCGCCGAGCCAGAGTACACAATAATTTAGAGTTGGCCAACTCCCAGTAAGGCTTAAGGCTAAGCTCTCCATACAGCAATGGATGTGTGGAGATGTCATAGAATAATCGCGATGCTTGACCAATGCGAAAGAGCGACTTTAGATCCAGGTAACTGAGTATTTTTAATAGGATTTCAAACTACAAGAAAAACGTAGCACATGACATTAGACGAAATGCGCAACTTATAAATAAAATTGGTTAGCGCACCGGAAGATCTGATATACTAATACTGCTATAAAATTGCTGTCTGGATTCCATTTGGCTGTTCATCACAAACTGGTTCAGGTCGTTGTTAATAAAATCATGCAATTGGACGGCATAGTTCTCTCGGTAAATAGGCTGGAACTTAAGCGTACGCAATTTGCAAATGATAGATCCATTAATGGAATCTTCAAGCCGTTGGGCTACCGGTCGTATTATGTGCTGAATATAACACCTTGAGACAGATCGACCGCACAACAATATAGCATCGATCTCGGTATAGTAATTTAGCTGTCTATGATTGAAGTCAATTCGCAAGGTTCTGTGTAAAATCAGCCAGATATAAGATCATTAAAGTCGCCAAGATGTATTATACAAAATGATTACTTGGTTATAATGTTGGTACTTCTCAGAGGCGGTGAAAAACGGCGAGAGCCACGTGGATATGTTGTTGACTGAATCAAATCACTTCCATTTGCCTCCCACAGGCAGGTCCAATGCTTGGCAATGCTATAAGCCCAAATGCGAACTACTCCGCCCGGGTTAAATGTTTCAAAGATAGCCACTTCAGTAGGTATAACAAACTTCTCGAAACACACAACTGGTTAGTTAAAAAGAAAATTAGAACGAAATGTTGATCTCCTTCACTCACTTACCAATGAAATCATCTGTGGGCAACGCTGGCAGATTCTGGGGTTGAATCTCACGCGTGGATGATGGCGCGCACTGCCACCAATCACCATAGGTACGCTGGAGTACAATAAAAGCAAGGAAAGTTGATTAAATCAAAGGTTGCAAATTTTCAAAATTGTGGAAAAGATTTCGTTTATACATATATTATTAGCTTTGCCTTATTTGTCAGAAAATATTAAGTATTTAAGAGAAAGCAATAACCAAATTTCGTTAGAAACTTGGCGCTGTATATGAATTGAGGTTGCCGAACATGCAGTATGTAAGGCGGTGGGTCAAGTTATAGGACTTACGATTTCCGGGTGAGAGGTCTGGGGTTCGAGGCTTGCTGCGTCCCAGAAAAAATTTAATGTTTTTTATCATTTTATAAAAGCAATACAGATGCACAAGACGCGTTTTAACCACCAATTGATTTGTCTGCTTAGTTTTCACAAGGATCTCAGTAAAAACAGACACGCGTATATTTACAGTTATACATGTGTACATAGCTCCAACGAGCAAAAAAGTAACGGTTGTTTCGATTCCTTCGCTCTCACTATTGCTGCTCTCTTCCAAGAACGAACGATTGGTGAGTTGAACATTGCTTGAACAAAAAAAAACTTGCTGCAAGGGGCGGGCAATGAAACGAAAATACGAATTGTGATATTTTGACTTTGTCGGCTGCAGAAGACGTTCGTCGGTGTCCCAGGGCATATAGCGTTAGAATGTGAATCAAGGGATCGCGAGTTCGAGTCTCGATCAATTCGGTTTTTATATGCGTAGTATATGGCATTTAATTTTAATTTTATATTTGTTTAATAGGAAGCGAATTCGAGCGGCGACAAAATGATATAAAAATTATTTATTGTAGTTAATCTATATATACAGTATGTCAACTAATTCTTTGCAAAATAGAAAAGGTGACACAGTTTCAACTTTAACATAATAATTTATTAGGAAGGCCTTTTGTTTTCATGTTCAATCTTTCACAATTTAGTTCATATATATATTCTTAAGCAAAATAATAAGCAAAATTAATAAAAATTAAAACAGAAACATAAAAAATTCATGGAAACATAAAAAAACAGCAAAAATTAGCTGTCTATTAATTCTTCGCAAAATGCAATCAATAGTTGCAAACAACGCTATATCTCTTAAACAATAAGCTATAATTGGCTAATAAATTGAATGCCCGTCATTAGCATCCATAACTGCCCTAAGTCGCCGTGACATCGACGATATAAGTTCATTTAAGTCGTAATATTCCGGTATTTTAAGCCACTCCTTATTTATGCACTTAATCAAGTCGCCTTTTGTCGAGGCGCTCCTTTTGGCCACTTTTTTCCTAAGCAATGCCCTCTAGACTCTGGGCGGGCGTGTCAATTACTTTGCTGCAAGTATAAATCATCCAGGTGCTGCACAGCAGCGATTTGTGTTTCAGATTATTATCCTGGTACAGCTTATATTTAAGTTTGTTGCTGTTTTGGGGATCAATGAAGCTAAAATTGCGCGCACTTCTTGACAATTCATTTTATAAAATGTCTAAATAAAACTCTTTTGTCATTATATCATTAAAAATGTGCAGCTCCTCAACGCCTTTGGATGAAATACATCCCCACACGATTACTGAAAGCTTGCCAAACTTAACTGTACACACAATGTTTTTGGCCTGGAGGGCTGTTTTTGGCTTTCGCCAAATTTTCTTGGGTTTATCATCATAGTACATCATGATCTTGGTCTCATCACAAAAAATTACATCATTCCTGTACTCCGGAGAACTGCTAAAATTAAAAAATGCGAATCTCACGCGCTTTTCAATGTTAACAGCAGACAGCAACGGCTTCTTCCTTGCTACATATGTACATATGATGAGAACTTGTGGTGCTTGAGTAGTTTCCTCACAGTATCATGGCATACGGACTTTTTCCAATCTGTTTTTATATCATTTGTTAACTCTCTGAGGCTTGTTTACGGTTTTTTTTGCAGCGCGGTTAATAATATTGTAAACTGTTCTTAGTTTAATATTATATCTTTCAGCCAACCCTTTTGCTGTTTCTCCTATGTTAAATTAAGTAAACTAATTTAATCAAAATATCCCCAGTGCATTTTCCAGGCATTGTAAAAATCTTTAATTTAGCAGTAACGTACACTAAACCAAAGCTAATTTTAAAACAAATGAGTGCAAGGAAGACTAAAAAAAAAATACGCGATCGGTTGTCTTCGAATTCGCTGTCCCGTTAGTTTTCCGTTGGTCTTCTTTCAACCAGTGTTTGTTTTTGCAAAGAATTTATTGACAGCGTCAATTATGCTGTTGTTTTATTTTCTGCACTTTTTTCGTGCTTTACTCGGAATTCTATCAATTACTTTTATTATTCTTATTGCTTATACATATCTTAACAGTAATTGTTAAAAAAAAATGTTCTCAAATAATAAACTTAGATTTCTTATGTTAAAGTTGAAAATGTGTGACTAAATTTATTTTGCAAAGAATAAGTTGACATACTGTATACTTTATAGGGTCTGCCACGTTACGCACATTTCGCTTTCGTCAAACTTAGTAGACTATGTACAGAGTATAAAAAAAACCAAATACTAAGTTTACACATTTTTGACACTGTCAAGAAACTCTTTACACATTTCGTAAAATGGTGTTTATTTTTCAATTCTAAGAATAACGGTCCTTATCCGTAATTTATGCTTTGTCGTTTCTCACTGCAGCGATATTTCTGCATATCATTCTTTTAATTTGGCAGTGAAATTTTGCTAAGAGCTTACATAAAAATTAAATTAAATTAATGTTTAAAATGCCCGGCAAAAGAATAAGCTTTGATATTGTCCAATTGATTTTCTACAATCATCAGTTGGGCAAATCTGTTGCAGAATTGGTTGATATGTTTTCAATATTAAAGAAAACTATTTACAATATATTAAGTCGCGCAAATCAGGAAGGCAGACTTGAACCAAAGAGTGCAGGTGGCCGTAAGAGCGAAATTAACAAAGTTAAAAGCGCCTAATCATGCGTAAGGTTCACCGTAATCCGCAAATATCGGTAAGAACTCTTGCCAAGGAGCTTAAGGAAGTATGCGACTTGGTTGTATCGCATAAAACAGTGCGCCAACCATTCTACGCCATAAGTACTCTTCAGGAGTTTCCCGGAAGAAGCCGATGCTTTCAATTGTGAACAATGAAAAGCGCTTTAATTTTGATATGAATATGATAAATCAAACAGCAGAATACTGGGATAACGTCATATTTTACGATGAAACCAAAATTATGATGTATTACAACGATGGTCCAAGCAGAGTATGGCGCAAGGTCTTGACAGCACTGGAGAACATAAATATCATTCCGACTGTTAAATTTGGAAAACTTTCGGTTATGGTTTAGGGGTGCATCTCTAGCCGAGGAGTGGGTAACCTGGCATTTATAGAGAACACAATGAAGGCGCACAGTACCTTCAAATTTTAAAGTGTAATTTGAAAAGCAGTGCCGAAAAATTTGGCTTTATTGACAATGACCCAAAACATACAGAGCTTAATGTCAGGACGTGGCTTCTTTATAACTGCGGCAAGGTCATTGAAACACCACCCCAAAACCCCGATCTTATTCCCATCGAAAATTTGTGGATCTACTTAAAAAGAAAAATACGAAAAAGGGAGCCCAAAAGCTTAAAACTGCAATAACAGAAGAGTGGCACAAGATTCCACTGGAATATGACTTACCAAAATTGGTCTATGAAAAAAGGCTTCAACATGTAAATGATGCAAAGGGGAGTCATACCAAATATTAAAATTTGTAATATTGTGATAATTGGCTTTTAATTTTCAATTAATACTAAGAACGAATTACTTTGTTTAAAGAGTTTCTTGACTTTGTCAAAAATGTGTAATCTCAGTATTTGTTATTTTTTTGTTTGTTATTTATTTATAGTTTTGTAATTTTTCTTTTACCTGTGAACATAATACATATTTATTAATTATTAAGAGTTGATAAACTTTCGCTAAAATTAACTAAAGCCTTTATTTTACGCACTTAAGGAGAAAAAAATTAGTTTTTTTTTCAGTGTGTAAAGATTTTCTTGACAAATTGTATATAAATATTATTTTTCAGTTTCAATTCAAACTTCATTGAGACAAGACGGGTTACCTCTCCTTGCCCTGGTGACCAAAGAGCAATACAAAAACTCTTATAAATTATAAATGACAAACTAATGCATAAAACAGAATATAAAAATAAATACATCAAAAACAAGAAACACTAACTGTAGTGCTGGGCCTTAGCCCGTAAACAACAACAAAGGACAAACCGACCGACCTTTACCAAACCTAAGACCTAAACCCTAAATACATTGTGATTAGCAGAAAAAACAACAAATCTTTTAAAAATCTTTCACCGTTTCTAATAAAAAAAATGGTGGTGAGTCGGGGCGCCAGCGACAGTATAGTATTCCGCACTAATCGGGGAAAGAAAGAACTTCAAATTATAATTATTAAAAAATACTAGTCCGGCAGCTACAGTCGACCTGGATCGACTTTGGGAGACTTTGTACTAATCGGGGAAAGCAAAAAATTGATTAATAATAATTATGATTAACTTCAAAAAATACATTCGCTTCCTATTAAGAAAATATAATAGTAAATTTTAATGCCATTTACTACGCATTTAAAAAATTGTTTAGGTTGCAACACGGACGGGACCACCGACGAACGACTTCTGCAGCCGTCAAAGTCAAAATATCACACATGGTATTTTTGCTTCATTGCCCGCCTTGCAGCAAG